>JACCGJ010000996.1:0-46502 GCA_013407085.1 Atriophallophorus winterbourni
ACACAATCATTTAAAAATGACAAAGTGCCACCCAATCAATTTGGGTGTGGGCGTGATACTACCCGGTTGCCCAGGCCGAAGTAGAGGAGTTGATCTTGAGGACTCCCACCTCAATCCTTTGGCCCGAAAGCCTAACCCGCAAGGCAGCGGAGCGAGATTAAGGATCGCACCTATCGGGGCCGGATACTGTAGGTACAGTTCACAAGCCATTCGCGAGGTAGAGACCAAGCAGGGACTCCCGACATCATCCCAACCAGTCGAGCCGGTGATCCTTGCGGATTCATACGCCTCTTCTGGTATACAATGTCCGCGAGGGACAAGGATTAGACAGGATTCGGCACGTGAATTGAGCACTATACCAACACCCGCCTGTCCTGAAATGGCAGCTGCAGAATCACCAGAGCAGCGCAAAAAGTAGCGAATTGAAAGATTTGGGGCGGTAAGTTCAGTAATCATAGACGGATCATATAAGCGCGTTTTCGATAAACAGCAAACATCAATAGATAGACTATCTAAGGTAAGAGCCAGTGCAGCTTGCTGGCCTATTTGTCTCAGAGTCCTAACATTCATGGCTCCGATGTGAGCAGAGGTCTGTGGTTTAAGAAAGTGATCTGTAGATTCGCGAACAGAAAATGTTCCAACATGTTCAGCGCGGTCTTTTCTAAAGCTGGGATTGACAGACGGAGAGTTATTAAGAGTGGATGGGGGAGGGGAAGGGTCGGAAACAGTTTGAAGAGTAGGGCCAGCAGTAGCTTGTTTTCGCTTACCCGCCCTGCTGTATGCAGCAGGTAAGGCGACCCTATTTATCGTGCGCGACGGCCGATGCACTATGGAGTTGGTTTTCGTAGTAATCGTCATGGTCATGGTTGTATGCGTGCTGGGATACTGCCAGGTCGCCCATGCCTAGACAGGAGAACAATTAGGGTTCTCGACCAAAGCCTTTGGCTAAAAAGCCTAACCCACAAGGCAGCGGGTTAGGTTGAGACCGTGTTCGTCTGACCTCTATCCATTGACCTTCCTGGTATGAGTGACTCTGAAGGTGCTCGGAGAGCACCACCCAGCATAGCTCAATGGGTCATAGAGGTACACAAACCATCGCACCACGTTAAGGTCCAGTCTCAGCGCGATGGGAAGAGGGATGCGATCGCTACTGTAATTCACGATGCGACGGAATCGCTGTGGCAGTTGCACCTTTAGCAGGATGTCCAACCGGATCTCACAGGCTATCCTTCGATTACTAGACAGACGAAGGATTCCCTCTAGTTCAAAATATAATGTAGAACGAAAACGTGTCAAAAATAAACTTGAGTGTAGCGTTCGATCAGATAGGGGAGTGTGGTGTCTGCAAAAATGAGGAAATGGAAGTAGCGAGCTATTCAGATAACGTCCTAAGACTGTTTAAGCTAATTCGGTCTATAGATTCTAAAAACATTGGAGTCACCGAGACAATCGCAGAGAACGACGACGCCTTAGTCATTAACAAAGAGCGCCGCTTGTCTCATTGGGCGGAGCATTTTCATCGACAATGTGGTTGGCCAGCAGCAGATATCCATGTCGCTCAACACGTTCAGGAGACTTGATTATTTGCACGTTTCATTTGAGGTGTGGGTACCTAAATTCAGTTTGTTTGTGCTTAGTCTTTTCACCCTGTTCGCACTGAGATGGAACCTTAAGGTATGGTATGAAAGCACAAGCCTGATCCAGGCAAAGTGCCGCACAGTCAGAGACTGAACGCGGGCTAAGATACTGTCAGGTTGTCCAGGCCTAGACAGATATGAGGAAGAAAAGAGAACAAGAAATAGCAGTGAGACCCCAGCGTGTTTCAGTATGCAGCTCAATACCGATGGCCAATCGATTTACCTGCATGATCCACCGACCTATACTGTGTAGTCCTTCTAGTGCTAACAGAGCTAATCCTACAGGGAAGGCCGAACGATAGACAAACAAACTAGTCATGACTCTGTGGCACCTAAACCTTAGATACTTACTATAGATGCAATGTTTTCCCTGATGATGAAGACTGCTTTAACTCGGTGAAGTGCTAGAACACATAGTTATCCTCTCAAGCTGTAATCTGTTTTGAAGAACTGCTAGCTTATTTATAAAGTGGTCAATGTAAATAATCCTGTGTAAGATCTTGATATTTCTGGATGCAAGGTTAGTTTTCTAAGCGTTTTCGGACGCATTGACGTACGCTGCTCAGCCGAGATAATATAGACTAATAAAAAGGCTTTTCTTATAAGTAAGCTATTGTTAATTGTTCCAATAGAACTCGTATTTTCTGCACACAGCATCGGACAATAAAGAATAGTGTATTAAGACTTCAATTCAATTATGTAGTATATCACCGGAGATTCTAGAAACCAGCTGGAAATGAAACACGCAAAAGAGCGGAATAACGTATTGAAGAAGCCGGTCAAACCAATATGGCGGAACACAGATTTATATAGTCAATTAGTTTTAAGCTAATCAAAAACCGACCAATCACGATTACTCGTTTTGACCATTGCTATACACTCGACCATTTCACGTTCATCGTTCATTCGTACATAGATTTGTGGAAGGAGAGCAAGTTCATCATCATCATCATGAAGCACAAGTCTGGAGCCAGACAAAGTGCCAAGCAATATGAAGCAGGAAAAGCAGATAAGCAAGCGCGTGGAAAAGGGAAAGCAGGCAAGCGGAATACGCAAAAGCAAATGCACAAAAAAGCAGCTTGTTTTTGTAGTTTCACTGCATGCGATTTTTTGGTTTTTTTTGTTTTTTTATGTAAAATAATACCGAATAAAAAATTATGACAAGCAAGTTAGTCAATAATGAACAATATGGCGCCCCACTTGAATTAATTACATCATCCAATGCTTCGAAAGACACTACCCAAAAGGTGCGTAGCCCAGAGAGATTACCATGGTGTGGGCCAGTTCTTGACAGGTCAATTTTGTCTGGGGTGCATGAGACTCCTTTTTTAGATATTACATGACCAAGGTATTTCACCGCTTTTTGCAGAAAAACACATTTTTAAAGATTAGCTTCAGACCAAGGTCTCTTAATTGGCCTAGAAGCATTTTCAAGTTACATAAATGTTCCTCTAGTGTACGGACGTGAATAAAGACGTCATCAAAATATACTAAGCATTTCTCTGGAATATACCCTCGCAGAGTTTTATGCATTAGTCTCTGGAATGTAGCTGGAGCATTGGAAAGGACAAACGGCATGGTAGTAAACTCGTACAGACCATCAGGTACAATAAATGCGGTTTTTGCTCTATCGTCGTTGTCGTTAACCGGATGGTAGATCGAGTGTAGTAAAGCAAGCTTTACCAGAAAGGAGATCAATTATTTCGTCAATTCGAGGTAATGGAAAGGAGTATTTTCTCGTTACTTCATTAAGTTTGTGATAGTCGACACACAAACAACAGCCAACATTTTTCTTCTCAACCAACGCAACAAGGGAATCCCGAGGGGAGTTTGATGGAACGATTGTTATTATTAGGCATATCATTGATCATTTCCTTGAATTCACGCAATATATGAACCAGTACACGTCTGCCCTATTGGATGAACATTTAAAGTGTCAATTAAATGATGTACAAACGAAGATACGCGATATCCTTACGGTACGGTACGAAAGCACAAGCCTGTTCCAGGCAAAGTGCCGCACAGTCAAAGACTGCACGTGGGCTAAGCTACTGTCAGGTTGCCCGGGCCTAGACAGATGTGAGGAAGAAAAAGAACAGCAAATTGTAGTGAGACTCCAGCCTGTTTCAGCATGCAGCTCTACCGTTGGCCAATCAATGTAGCACGATGTTAGCCGCACAACACAGAAATGCTGCACGATTGCACATCCGTGCAAGATATCCTTACGTATAAGTATGTATGAAAACACAAGCCTGATCCAGGCAAAGTGCCACACAGTCAGAGACTGCACGTGGGTAAGATACTGTCAGGTTGTCCAGGTCTAGACAGATATGAGGTTGAAAAAGAAATAGACAGCACATAGAATCCGAATCAACCAAGCAAGAACAAATTTTTCCGCTTAATGATGTACTAATGACGGGAAGCTGCATCCTAGAAATTTCATTCAAATTTAAGGTCAGTAATGAATGAGCAGAGAGTTTAGACGTACTGCCATGTACGAGAGGGTTCGTTCCTAGTCTGCAGAAACGGTCGGTGTGGCCATATCCCTTGCATATGGAGCATTAGCGCGATTTATTAACACAGTTTACAACCATTTGGTAAATAATCTCGGTAATCCTTTTTAGGTAGGTAAGTGCCGTACAGTCAGAGACTGCACGTGAGCTAAGATACTGTCAGGTTACCCAAGCCTAGACAGATATGAGGGGGGAAATAGAATTCATTACGGGAAGGGAGGCTTAAAATGACGCCCGTCCGTTCAATCTCCCGGAAATATTTCAAACATATTGGAGTTTCGATTCCACAATTATCCCCAATAGACGATTTATCCGGCGAAGGTATGCGTACTTTTCCAGATTCGAGAACGGAAATGTTAGGAACAGATGGCTCATAATGCGGTGCTCCTAAAAACAATCCGGATAATCTCTTGGTGCCGTGATCGTCGAAGATTTCAAACGGACAAAAAGCGAAAAACGTTTTAGCAACCAAGCTAGTAAGAGGTCTGATTAACCTCACATACCCTGAGAGACTAGCAAAACTCAATTTGTTCTCCACGAAATATCGACGAATTCGTGGGGATCTTATTTTGCTTTAACAAAAAAACGATTACAAATCACCCTTGTTCGATTCTGTTCGCCTTCAAAACAAAAAGTTCGCATTTACGCGATTATTCCTGTAAACTCGTTTTACAGACCTCACGATCAACTGCAACTTTTTCTCTGTTCGTGTTTGTGTTGCCTGGAATAATCCTCTCTCTCAGTCTCTTCAAATCCAAACTCGACGCACATTTCCCGAACTTCATTTCTGTGTGCCGTAATCATATTTTCATCTTTGGCAACGGTGAGCAATCTTTCTATGCCACCCACATTTCAACTTTCACTTTCTAACTCTTTTTCAGTTTTCTATCATTTCAGATACACACCCCGCAACTTAATTAGGTCCTGGTCCGGAGGTTATGGTGGGTAGCCGTGTCTTAGGTTGATGCTCTACTTGACCGAATTCCACAAAAATCCAGCGATGGTGCGGCTAAACGCGAATGTGGCCCGCTATAAGGGCATGGAACCCAAACTTAACTTATTTATGTTCCACTGTACATGTCCACCTGGGGTTTTTGAAGGCTTTTTATGCTTTTTTAATCGTGAAGACTGAGATGTTGTCTCAGAGGAAGATAAAAAGATCGCGATTCAATATTCAGGTGATGATATAGCAAAAAACTGGCAGCTTAAACACCACCTTGTCTACCTTACAAGATAGGTTTGCTCCGTTTGTGTACGTCAACCGACGTAACAAGTCACAGTGGTAGAAACCTGCAATGCGACAAGTGATTAGAATCCGGGACCGTGCCTGGAAAAATTACAAAGCTTCTCAGACACAACGATCCTGGACAAGGTATACAATGGTCAGGAATAAGGCTGTGGGAATCTAACGCAAGGCAAAACGTGACTTTGAATAACTAATGGCACGCAATATAAAGCAGTATCCGAAGCGTTACTATAGTTATGCCCAATCCAAAGGCACAACGCACGATCGGATTGGCAACCTTCAGCAAAAAACGCGCCCCAAAAAGTCTCAGATTCAGCTTAAGGCTTCGGCTTTTCCCAAACATTTCCAGTCTGTTCAGAGGCTTGATCGGCAAATAAATGCGCTTAACATGCACCATCATCACCATCATCATCGAAGACAGCATTACACCGGTAGCACGTACCGAATGCTCAACTGCCATACAACCATGAAAAAGTAAAATCCTAAAAGATGGGTAGGGTGAGACTTAAATAGCTACGGAATCTATCGAAGAGTAAACACAAACAAACTGGAAAGAGGTGCCTACACCTCGAATGGAACATACATTCAAACAAGTTTCGTGAACGAGTAGAGCGACATCAGCACGGCAGCTTCCTTGCGGCTTTCACTGTCATTCATCATAATAAGCTTTTCCCGTCACTCCGCTTGACAACATACAAGGTTAATCAAACACTCCAAGAATATGCTTAGTGCAAGACCGCCATTGAACACGGTTTCAAGACATCCTGAAGCGTAACTAACCACTGCTATATCTGATCGCGGGGACACCAGCCTGGAAGACGCGCAGCGCCTACTTTGGAAAGGTTACTAGTAAGGGTTTTTAACTGCCTATGCCATGTGACGGTTTGGCCACCCCGAGATTTACACCAATCATCATGTGGCGTCGCAAAAAGAATCTGTTTCGGAAGTCCGCTGTCCGGCATCCGTAAAACGTGACCCAACCAGCGCAACCTATGCAGGTAGATCTGCTTCTCTATATCAACATTACTACCGAACAACTTATTTCGGAGATCATCGGTAAAGTAAGAAGGTAAGAAAGCACAAGCCTGATCCAGGCAAAGTGCCGCACAGTCAGAGACTGCACGTGTGCTACGATACTTTCAGGTCGCCCAAGCATAGACAACTAAGGTGCGTATGCGATTGTAACAGCTAACTCCTAGAATGCTGCGGAGACACCAGGTTGTCAAATACTTGGAGACGCTGAATGTGTTCTTTACATATGGTCCAGGTTTCGCACCCATATAGTAACACAGCCCGAACTGTCGCTTTATAGACTCTACCTTGGTTCCAAAGGTTGTCATAGCCGGGGGTGGCAGTGGGGATAAGCTCCCACTGTTTATAAAATGCTCCCATATGGCATGCGTCTCAAATAGCCTCTGACAACCAATTCCGGCTTCTGGCCTGCACGAGTGGCTCTCCAAGCCCGGCGGAACTGCTTCTACCAACAGGAGAAGGGGCGAGGGCGAGTGACTGGCGCCTGAAAACCAGTTTGCTTCGGGTAGATGTAGCTCGTTAGCCTGGGAGGGCATTTCATCTAAGGGAAGGAAAACCCTGATTTTAAAACTCCGCTGTCTTGTGGGATACCCGATCGCGGGAAAGGCTTCGGGAGAAAACCCTGAGGAAAAACCTGGAACAGAGTCTGGTAGACCACCTCTTTCTGGCAACTCCCTGCTGCTTTGCAGGTCGCACGTGGTTGTGCAAAGGCTAGAGAAGCTGACTCGAAAAAACGCCGAGTGGTGCTGGGGACGCCGCTTTGTACCCAAATTCCCAAGAATCTTCTTTGAAGCCGACTCATCCTCCAGGAGGAGATAGTCGCACAAAGTAAAGCAAGTAAAGTACCCTTGAGTAACAGAGATAGTCCTTTCTGACGCCAGAGGTGACCTAGGTTGCGGAATGCTACGGTCGCTTTAGAAATGCGTGCCGAGACCTCGTCATCTAACGATGCAGAAGTATTGATACAACTACCGAGATACGTAAAACGATCTACAATTTCAAGCGCCTGTTTGTCAAGTAATAAAGTGTTGTTCGATATGTCGATGTCCTGCAGCAGAACACTGCACTTAGAGGGTGCAAAACGCATTCCAAACGCGGGCACAATACTAGATTGCTTGTTCAGTATCGCCTGTGCATCTGTGTACGAGACGAAGAGCAGAACTATATCATCAGCATTATCCAAGACGAGAAGCTTGACGCCTGGTATTATGTGAACTCCGAAAGCTGGGGCACCATCGTTGCACAATTCCATTATTGCGTCAATTACAAAATTGAACAAAAACGGAGAAATCGGGCATCCTTGTCGGACGCCACTTGTGGTGTGGAATTTGGGTGAGACTTAGTTGTAAACCCTAACGCATCCGGATGTATGAGCATAAAGTGCACGTAGTATGTTTACATACTTTTGCGGAACGCCTTTGCACAGCAAGGTGTTAAACAGGACATTTCGATCGACTGAATCAAATGCTCCTTTGAAGTCTAAAAAGATGGCTATTGTCGGCTGTCGATAAGTGTGCCGCAGTTCTAAGATCCGTCGAAGAGTAAAAATGTGATCGACACAGCCTCTGCCAGGCCGGAAGCCAGCTTGCTGCTCTCGGATCTGTGATTCCCTATGCGATCTTCGAAGACATATGGATGCTAATAATCTCGTAATGATGGGAGTGACACTTATCCCACGATGATTAGAGCATGAGCTTCGCACACCTGGGCAACCTGACAGTATCATAGCCCACGTGCAGACTCTGACTGTGCGGCACTTTGCCTGGATCAGGCTTGTGCTTTCATACCATCATACCATACACCTTTTTAAATATAGGTATGATAACCGATTCGCCCCAACTCGGAGGGACGGATTCTGATAACCACACTTCACGGAGGAGATCGCCTAATGTGCTGATTAGGACTTGGTCACCTTCTTTGAACAAAACAGGTGGTATGTTATCGGGGCCAGCAGCTTTGAATCGTTTCATGGATTCGATACATTCTTTAATTTCTAAATCATTAGGGGGATCTACGCTAACAGACCAAGGATCACACTGATTCAAGTGAGGGAAAGATTCTGTTGCAGGCGACCAGCTGAATTGTTCTTCAAAATGTTCGGCCCAACGTGAGAGGCGGCGATTCTTATTAGTGATAAGAGTACCGTCTATTTCCGCGATAGTCTCACTCACTCCTTTTTTCGTAGGCCCAGTCGATCGAATAAGTTGGAAGAGTTTTCGCACGTTACCCGCATTATTTGCTATTTCCATTTCGTCGACCTTATTTAGCCACCACCTTTCTCTGTCTAGTATTAAGCTCCGTTTAAGTTCATTCCTGACGCGTCTATGCTGTGTTGTGTCCAGGACCATGAGGTATTTGGCGTCGCTGGTGAAGAACTTCTATAGAACGCTGTGAAATCCAGTGGGACATTTGTGTTGGTTGTGTAGTCTCACATGCCAGTCATCATAATTCAGAGAATTTGCAAGATGGTGCGCGTATGTCCAATCGTGCGGTACTTTGTGCTGTGCGGCGAACACCGTGCTAAAATGAATGAAGAGGATCTTCTTTAGGATACCGAAAAGGTCAAGTGGTCTGCTAGATGGGGCCTATCCGTTAACTTCACTAAAAGCTATTTCTTGTCTCAAGTTGTTAAGTAGCTGGAGGTTGCTGGATATACATGCTGGATGGTATACATGAGAAAAATGGGGTGCAGAAAGTTCGTGATTAAGTATAAAAGTTTTAGCAGACTTTAAATGGGCTTATCAATGTGTAGCTGCTGCATAACGCGCTAGAAAGGAGCTTTTTGCACTCGATCAGTTTTATGCCCGAATGCTTTAATACTATTATGCAAAGCATTCGTGAGCCCACATCTTGCGCATTGCGTTCGAGCATGGTCACCTTATTTGGAAAAAAGTTATTGCCAAGCTTGAAGATATACAGCACCGAACAATTGCTGAGTCTAGATCTCTTCTCACTGAAAAGTGTTCGGCTACGTGGGGACCTGATTGAAACCTTTAAAATCATGACAGGTTTCAGTGGGGTTCATGCAAGTAAAACGTATGCTCTCGCGCTATGTTGGGTACTCGAGGTCACGAACCCTATGTAACAGTTGGCATACAAGTATGACATTGTTTACCACTTTACCACTGTTTCAAGGCTCACTGAACCTGATCTTACTGTCTCCATTTGACGACGGCAAACAGCCAGAAACCGGTAGTGGTGTGTAAGGGATGGGGAATAACGATATTGTTGGGGATGGGGATGTGAGCAACACATTACTTTGGTCATCCATGAGCGCCTTGAGTGCTTGACCAACAATCACTTTTTGATTCTGTGTCTGAACATCGTGGTTCGTTGTACGAAACCTATGTAACTATTGGCATACAAGTATAACTTTGTTTAACAGATATATACAGTTTTAAGGTAATCGGAAATCAACCAAACACGGTTAACCGATTTGACTCTTGATATACGCTTGACCTTTTGGTGTTGGTCATTAATTCTTATATAGATTTGCAGAAGGAAAGAAGGAAGTTAGTCAACGGTGAACAATATGTCGCCTCTTTTGTACTCATCACATTTAATACTTTTGAATTTTGCGCCAATATATTTTCTAGTTCTTCTTCTTCTTCTTCTGAATAGACGGCAGGAGGACTACAGTCCGTAAAAGCCGCTTCACCTCCCGGGTCTCTGCTATCTCAGCGTAGATTCCTCACGAGGAGTTACTGAGCTGAAAGAGTAGGCGAATCGCGCAGGATAGCGGGAAGTTCACCGTCCAATATGCGTTTAAACTGCTCTTCGGTGACTGTCCCAATTGCATCAGCGGAGAGTGCACAGGACAATGGTTCAATGGTTCAATGGTTTATTGTGGTGTAAAAGCGTAGCTTACAAATAACCACAGGTTGTTATGTACAGTGTGGTGGAAATTAAATTGTGAGTGTCATCTGTACGGGGACGGGGATGCCTTATAGCGGGCAACACGCGCTTCGGAATTGCGCCTTCCTTATATTGCGAGGCGGTAGCAGGAGAATACGGAGGCAACGGGGTGGCGTTAGACCTGGAAACAAGTAAAACTGACAGGTGATTAGGAAGAGAATGAACGGAGTAGTAAGGCAAGCAGGACAACGTACCTGAAAAATGAAGCTAGTACCCGATGCGGTGTAGTGGATCAATGCTTATCCGAGAACAACAGCAATCGGACAGACAAAACCTCGAGGTATGATGTTGTGGAGATCATCTAAATGAGCGTCCAGACTCCGTTTAAAAACCTCTTTCGGATGTTGCGGATACGACTTCCTGGGGTAGACTATTCCAGTGAGTACATATCCGGATGGAAAAGAAATGCCTGCGACAGTTGAGGCGTGAGTGTTGATATGAAAGTTTGAGTGAATTGCCACGAAGATGTGAAGTTTCACGATTAAAGACGAGAATGTGTTTACAAGGGTGATCAGTGGATGAGAGGATTTGGTAGGTGAGAATGAGGTCATCACGGAGCCTTCTGTATTTCACTGAAGATGATTTAGGGAGCGAAGATGTTCAGGATAAGGATACGAGGCCAGACCTCTGACAAGTTTTGTGGCGCGTCGCTGGTGAGCCTCAAGAAGTCTTTGGTCCTTTAGTAACCACGGGCGCCAAACTTGAACGGCGTATTCGAGATGTGGACGGATGAATGCTTTGAGCAAAAGCGACAAACATTGAGTTTCAAATCTGCGAAAAACACGTTTGGCTAACGAGCCAATCGAGCGTCAAGAATTTCTTTCAGTGGAAAGCTGCAAAGAAGCACTCGCTACTGCAAAAACCTTTTTTCTTTTAGTCCGTTTCAAATCTTAAACGATCACTATTGTTTTGTTTCAAAGATACCTGAAAATAAGTACACAATTTTGAATATACGATTCAAGCCGCGCTCGTGTTCTGCTTTGGGACATGTATATCGCGTGTGACTGCCTGGGATTTGTATGCTGTTATTCTTTGCGAACTGTGTTCCGGTTTATCGCGTTCAATAACCAGAGAGGTACTTTGTTAGTGGTGGAATCTCCGTTGGATCAACCGCTACAGCACCTTCAGTTTCAGCGGCACATTTGTCCCCCCATTTGAAAGTCAGCCATAACCGGTGCTCCAAAATCCTTATCACACGATGCGGCGTTAAACTGAAAGAATTTTCTGACACCCGGACCATACTCCGAGTGGAGTGCAATGCCACCGGCTCTCCTATTGCCAGGTCTATCGCATTTTGGGACGAGATGCTGTTCGCTGATGATTATGGGCACATCACCAAGCGCAGACTGCAAGGGCTCCGAATGCGCACAGCCCTTGGAAGTCACTCAACGACATGAAGTGAAAGTTCAACCCACTGAATCCTAATGCTGTAGAAATTTGCTTACAATACTGGAGCGTTGGTTATTTGTGCTCCCGAAACTAATCCTTTTTGGCCCACAGTCAAAGCACCAGAGGGATTTGCACGATTTTCGGCGTGCTACCTAAAGCAGAAGCATCAGTCCTGGAAGCCTCTGGGGTTATGGTAATGGACCGTTGTCTGACAATTGAAATGAAGGCTAGAATAATCGAGGCGTAATATCAATGCTGAAAATTTGCACCTACTGTTATTAGTATTTAGGTTGTATATGACATAAAAGGAAGATCATTATTGTTCCTAAAAACATTTCGCCATCAAGTCAATCACATACAACCTATACTAAAACCTGGAGAAGCCGGAAAATGTTTGGTCGGCGAATCCACTACTATGAGTTCTTCATCTGCCACAAAAATCAAATCTGTACCATGCTGTTACACCAATGCTCCTGGCTTTTTGAGCAAGTTCACATAACTTGATTCACGTGCGACCGAGGCGTCTAAGGATTTTATTGCAGTAACCGAACTCTTGTTGAATAATTCCATACACCACTCTGAAATTAACATCCCACACATGATAATTGGCAGAAAAGGTCGAGCAACAAAAAATGGCGGTGACCTACTCTACTTACATCAACGGATCAACTGCAATATACATTTCTCCTCTGAACTAGAAGTCAAAGATACGTTGTTTTGCTTTATTGATTGCATGATAAACGTAAGCGCCTCTTGGCATTGATTTATCAACACTTTCATCAGCTGCCGCTGACACTCTTCTTTCTAATGCAATACATTTTGCATTAAAGCTCCCATATTCATATTCGCTCCTCCTCGGCCATTCTAATGTACACATTACGGGTGACGATTCGTTCAACAGCTTTCTTCAAGAAATAATGACTTACACCCCTCATAATAACCGTGTACATCAATCACCAAGATTTCGATCTGACCAAACCCCATTTACCCTGGTCCTCCTAATTACAATCGAAGAACTCATACTAGAATCTTTTTCCTATACAGCTCCACTAGGATTAAGTGGTCATGTCGTCATGTAATTTTATTATAATAATCAATACGAACCCGTAGGAAATACTTAACGAAAATATACCACCGCGAACCCAGACTAGCTTCGAGCTCTTATTACTACAAATCGATGTGATTTACTTGAACTCAAATCAGCTAAGGAAATATTGGAAACATTTTACAGCCAACTTCGTATTATCATTGATTTGTTATCGAACGTGAAAATAATAATAAGCGAACAGAGTCCAAAAATTCTTTTCAGAAGCAGTACTCAAAAATGAATATGTATGCGTGACAACGCCTGGTGCAAATACTTTGCGATCGGTCAACGCTATCTTGGTGCAACTATCCCCCATTGCGAAATATGAGTGTCTGCTTGATTCGAAATGATAGAAAACAACATCAAATCAGTCTAGTCGAAAAAGTTGTTATGAATCTCAAAGCATAGTACAAACACGTCAACGAAATCCGGAATGCTAAGATGTGATTACCACCACTGGCCTCTGCAAATGGCTCTGTGATGGCCTTTATAGATTGTGCTAAAGCTGTTCGACAACAATTTACATCAGTATCCTCGCAAGTGTCAACACGCTAACATTCTTTAAACTTAGAGAGCTGCAGCTTGCTAATTATTCGCGAGGTGGAATTGCCCACACCAACGCTGTTAATACACAATTAATGCTGATGAAGAAAACATGTTCACCCGGTATGAATAATATAGACCCAAACATTTTGTATAATATGTATTCCGATTTGGCAATACCGAAGTCTGATGTGTTCACGATAATGTTCGAACAGAGCTTTTTGAAGAAACTTGGAAAGCTAACTTGATTAGTCTCATCAAGATGGGTGGCCAGAGAACAAATCCCTGATTATCCAATCTGACATAGGAAACTCAATGAAAAGTTCCCTTGGTGCCAGCAATGCTGAAACATCTTGGGTTTCACTAGAAGTGTCCTAGGTGCGTTTGACGCCAACATTATCTGAAAAATGAATTCAACATACGTACTTCGTCCGATCGAATATGCCATACCGCCATGGGATACTTGGTTGAAAAAAGATACTCAGCTATTGGAAACTCTACAGCGCAGTGCAACAAAACTTGTCCTGTGACTTTCTTATTATCAACACGAAATGAAACATTAGAATATTGAATTTCAATTCGGCTTAATGCAGACTCAAGATTCAAGAATTTATGGTCACAAAAAGCACATAGCTTCAAAATTACCATATCATAGTAAATATACATTCAGGAAATAGGTATAAAATAAACATGTAATGTCAAGTATAGTCAAGTTGTATAGTTAACATGAGTCAATACGCAGGTGTCGTCAAATCGTTATGCAACAAATAACTATCCAAATTTCGAATAAACGTTTCGATGCTGGGAAAGATGACAAGAGTTTTGGGGAGGGAATTCCAAGGGAAACAGACACGTACACAATAAAAAATATCGGCGACAGCTGATACGGGAGTGGGGAATTTGCAGTGTCGCTGAGTGGCTGCGTGTATGACGTGAATCACGATATTCGAATAAATGTTTTAAGGGATGATGTGGGGTATTTGATATTTTATATGTCAGTATCACATCGCTTCGAAGGCTTCTTTGGAGGGGAGTGGGGAGCCTCCATTTTTTCAATCGTTCCTCGTACGCTAGTTTACGGAAACCTCTTACGAGTTTGGTTGCGCGATGGTATGTTTTGTCAAGCAATATTATATCCTTTTTTAGCCACGGAGTCCAAGCTTGTGATGCATGTTCCATGGTTGGAATTATATAGGCGTTCATGATGGTGGGCAAAGTTCCAGGCGAGAAGGTTTTGAAGATCCGTCGCAGCATACCTAGAAGCTTCGAAGCACGCTTGTAGATAATCTCACAATGCAGGCTGTTCTTCAGGCTGCCGCATACCCAGACTCCAAGATCCCTTTCCGATTCTGTCCAGCTCAAAAAAGTCTGCCCAAAGTGATACTGGTACTGGAATGGCTTACCAATTTGCAGCACCTTGCATTTTTGGATATTGAATGGCAAATTATTCCGTACCGACCATTCGTGTAGAGCATCTAGATCACGTTGCAGCTGTACACAGTCCGCAATGGTTTTTATCCGGGTCCAAAGTTTAATGTCATCAGCGAAAAGAATCACCTTGCATGCGAGCGTCTCCGGTAAGTCGTTGATGTAAGCCAAGAAAAGTACTGGCCCGAGGACTGAACCTTGCGGTACGCCACTAGAGGCATCAATAGCCTGTGATAGTACCCCGTTGATTCGAACGATCGCCTTACGCCCACTGAGGTAACTTTCAAGCCATATGAGTAGCTGTCCGCTGATACCCATCTGCTTCAGCTTTTGTAATAGTCGAAAGTGATCAACTCGATCGAAAGCTTTAGACATGTCCAGATAACAAGCGTGGATGCTAGTTCCTTCGTCAACCGCTTGGGTCCAGTCATTTAAAACCGTCAACAGGTTTGTCAAGCATGAGCGAGATTTACGAAAACCATGCTGTGCTACAGATAGCATATTTTGTGATTCCAGGTGATGAACTATATTTTCTGTCACTATCCGCTCTAGAACTTTGGATATCACAGGAAGTAGGGTGACAGGACGGTAGTTTGCCGGATCTGAACGTCTACCGCCTTTGTAGATAGGTGAAATTACCCCTGTCTTCCACTCTGTTGGCACCACTCCTTCAATGAGAGAATGTTTGAACAATTCACACAAAGGTTCACACAGCTGCTGATCACAGGATTTTAGTATAGTCGGAGTGATCCCATCCGCTCCAGGGGATTTCCTAGGGTTCATTCGACACAAATGTCGTTGTATAATCACTGGATTTATCATGATCTCAGTCAGCTGTTGCGTCACTGTTGATGGCTGTAATTCTTCAGTCGATCGAATCGCTAACGGACTAAATACTTTAGCATAAAATTGAGCGAGAGCATCAGCTGTTTCCTTTGCTGAGACTGTTAATCCTTCGTCAGTAAGAACAGGAAACACCCCTGGTTTCACGCTCGATCGAGCATTGACAATCCGATGAAGCAATTTAGGATTTCCTTCCATTTTCAAGATAGAAAGCGATGGTAATTTTGCTTGTCTTCTTTGATGAGAGTGTTTACTTTGTTGCGAATTCCGCAAAATTGTTGCCACGACGCATCAGTCTTGGTATTTCTGTGTTGAAACCAAGCAGAGTTCCTTTGCCCGATCCATTTTTTCGTGCGACTACGAAGTTAAAGCGAAAGTCTTACCTTCGTTCATTAACAAATCGCGAATTTTGATATATGCTTGACTGAAGACTTTTTGTAAGTGTGGTGCAATGTGTTTCCGTGTTGTGATAATCAAGCATCGCCAATTTACTAACCCAAGCGCGTCACGTAAACTCACGTAGTCGATCCTTCTGAATAGTTTTGCGGACTCACATACTCGTCTAGCGCTGCATACATATTCAAAACCTAACACAAGATGATCACTTCGACCGAGAGGGGCAATGTAGTCAACACCTTCAACTGCTGTTGCCTCGGAAGTAAGGATTAAATCCAAAACGGACGGTAACTCTGATCCTTTTTGTGAGTAAAGTCGGACACATGGTTATACAGTGGAATCATGTCGATCAGCTCACGGAATTTATGATCAGTTGTGTGTAGAGGATGATCTGATCTGTTAAAAAGATGAGGAAGGTTGAAGTCCCCCATGACCAGTAATTGGGAGCTTCGCATCTCTCCGGCATATTTTAGAGCCTCTAATACCCTGTCGTTTTGAGCATCCGTCGAAGATGGAGGGCGATATATTATACCAATGATGCAGTCGTCCTGTGACTCCTGTGTAAGGCTACACCAGAGGGTATCTTCTGATTCGAGGTTGGGATCGTGAATCTTCATGCACTGAAGACGTTCGTGAAAGTATAAATCGACACCACCACCTTTTCGTGGACGATCGTTCCGTAATAGTATCATGTTTGGGATCGACAGTTCCCTTTCATTCATACAAGATTGAAACCAGGTTTCAGTCACAGCGATGAGGTCTGGTGAGTATCGTTTGCACAGCTCGGTTATTTCAGCCAATTTATTGAACAAACTTTGGGCATTCGTATAGAGACACTTTATTGAGCTTTTAGCATGTAACAACGAGTCAGTAACAGTATTTATTGGTCCGACGCTGTCGACGTCGGACATTTGTCGTTTTTTGATGCAAGTTGAGATATTTTCACTGGCGACTTTGAGTCAGACTCGGATGCCTTTGCAATGGAAGGCTGCAATTTGACTTCAACAACTTTGGGATTGCACAATCTAACGTTATCGGGTAATCTCTTTCTGTATAGTTTTAGTTCGGATCGGACAGCATCTGCCATACTACTTGACAAAAATGTAATCTTGAGTGGATTTGAACATTTTCCTTGATAGTTTGGTGAGCAAGGTATTCGGTATGTGTCGACGACTACAGAATTTGAAGAGCCCATAGTCTCGGCAATAAATGACCACTGTTTACGATCGTGCTCTTTTCTTTCGTAAACCGTTGTGGCTGCTGTATTTTCAGGAACGTCGAGCAGAATAATACTCCTTGATGCTGCTTGATCCCGACCATTGGGTGTTCGTTGCCTTTCCCACCAAGGTACGTCAGCATGTATACGTTGGTGTGAGTCACTTTGTGTTTGGAGCAAATACGAATTGAGTAGGACATTTTCCATGTCCCTTTCGTTGGCAAAAGTGATCTTAAGCAAACGTGGTTTGTCTTGGTTCGGGGACTTCGGGTGACGAGCGAGCCGAGTTACCGATACCGGGTGTATACCATCTAAGCCAATTCGATTGCAAATATCTGACCAATTCTCAAGGTCATGTTTTTGCCTTTCATGAAAGAGCGTGATTTCTGACTCAGTAATATTGGTACAGATTACGCTTATATTCTTTCCGTGTTTAATAGAGTATATTGGCTCCTTATGATGTGAGACGGTTTTGCTCAGGACTTCCTCTTTCTCCTGAAGTGTAGGCGTCTGTGCTCCCGTCAAACGCTTACCTGCTTTAGTCACAATATTGGCAAATGTTGGGTTGTTAGTGTGTGATGCAACTAGACGTTGGGGAGTCTTGGCTATAGTGTTCGCAATTTTATTCGATGATGAGCACGGGAAGCAGGGTTCAATAGGACCATTTTTGTTGCATCCGGATAAGCACTCACAACACTCAGTTAAGGGTGCGCTTTTTGGTGTAGTTGTCTCATGCTTTTTACCGCTTTGAGCAACATCTATTTCGGGTAGAATTGTGTTGACAATTGTATCTACTGAAATTCGCTTAAGTTTTTCCTCGAGTTTTCGATAACATTTTTCTAAAATCTCTATTCGAGATTCCAGCTTTGCCTCATTGGGAGGATTTGTAGTTATATCACTATGCTGTTTATTTCGACATGCACTACATACCTAGCAACGGCAACGAGGAGAACTAATCTTCTTTACACAGTGTTTCATCAAATAAATCATCCCTGCGATCGTTTGTTTCACCTTTCCCATAACACACATTTGCGTGGTCACTAATCTAAACTTAACCAACAGCATAGCAATTTGAACTGCCCCAAATTAGTATTTTCTGTTCAAAATGTTTAAATTTGAAACAGTTTACCAACTAACGCGGTACAATCTGGAACTATTGACGTTTCCAATAAATCACTAGATCCGCACATGGACAAGTATGTTTTTCACTTTTGACAATAATCTGTAACAATATTTTGATAAAAATGTTATACTTGAATGTTACTGTTTCATAGGTTTCGTTCAACGAACCACGGTGTTAAAACACAGAATCACATAGTTATACCTGGTCAAGCACTCGAGGCGCTTATGGATGACCAAACTAATGTGTTGCTCACATCCCTGCACTTACACACATTACTTTGATCATCCATAGCGCCGTGAGTGCTTGACCGAGAATTACTATGTGATTCTGTGTTTGATATCCGTGGTTCTATGTACTAACCCTATGTAACAGTGGTATTCACGTATAACTTTGTTTACCACGTATCCACTATTTCAAGGCTCACTGAAACTAATCTTACCGTATCCACCAGATGACGGCAAACAGCTAGAAACCAGTAGTGGTGTGTAACTGCGGGGGATGTGAGCAACAAAATATTTTGATATGTTTTACTATTATTTGTTTTATTAAAATTTTGTGGGTCTTGTAAAGCATAGCTTTATTACCCGCACATCATATATGAATAAATCTATGAATAATTGTTTGAATAACTAAGGTAATATGTTTAGATTCCTAAGTTGTCCTGTTGCAAAAGCCTGAATTTTTAGGCGATTTATTATGCGATATATGAAGCTACAAGAATAATTAAGAGAAAGAATAGAAGAAGAATTTAGAAGAAGACTACAATAATAATCAAGTATTATATATAGATATATGACAGATGTATTTCCGCCACTCTACAAGGCATTATTTCGGCCTTGTCCAGAACATTGTGCCCAAGTGTGATGCTCTCGCAACAAGAAGGATATTGTTCAACTTGAATGCGTATAGTTTCGTGCAACTTGTAAGGTGAACTTTACGCTGCAATCTTGAAGTCTCTCGATCTTTGCTCCCTTGAGCGCTTTTTAAGAGGTAAATTAATTGAAACCTTTAAAATATGGAGGGGGTTTTGTGGCATGTAAATAAACGACTTCTTTACCCTAAATCCCTAGTTGGTCAGTCATGGCCATTAACATAATGTTGCCCAAAAGCGATGCCGGTTAGATGCCAGCAAAACCTGTTTAAACCATATGTGATAAATATTTAGATAAAATTATGTCTTGCATTTCCGCGCGATTTTAAATGTAGGTCTGGACCAAAACTGGGGTGAGTTAATTCATAAGTATTCCTTTAATTGCTACCCAAGATTAGCTCGATCACCTTTATCAAAGTGATTCGATGAAGGAAGCAAGTGCTAGACTTACTGTTTCGATTCACGATTCTTCTTCCGCTGACCTCTCGGCCTGCTGGTTAAGAGAAATTGCATTTTCTTTTCCCAACATACTTTATAATTAGGTGCTTCATAAAGGATACATGGGATAATCTCTTTGCGTCTTCAAAGATTTCAAAGGGATAAAATGAAATAAACGTGTCAGTGGTCAGTGCCTTTCTACAGCTTTTCACTGATAGAAATTCTGGACGCTCGATTGGCTCTTTGTTTACTTACTGTCATGTGAAATCTAAATTTGACCTGAATGCAAAATAGCCCTTTATAATTAGAATGAAATTGCTATTGCTCGTTCAATTAGAAGACAATCTGTAACGCGTCATTTCAATACTAAGAACAGACTGTTTATTCGACTGCTGAAAGTAGATCACGTCTTTAGCGTACAACTAATACCAATAGACCAAGTAGTGCTTATTACGTGAGCGCCGAAAGAGAGTTTGTCTCCCATAAATCGGACTGTTTAAAACACATGAAACCTTGCGCAGCATGAAGCCCTCATTCCATATCCGATTTCGACCGGAAAAGGACGCATTTTGATGCGTCCAAAGATTGAAATTGCAGCTTATAATTTTTGTTTATATTGATTTGGTGCAAAGAGTGACGATCACGAGCATACGAAGCGTATGCATGAAACCATCCTTCCGCATAACACAAAGAAAGGAAGAGCCGAAAAGACGTACGACGACAACTGTGAGCTCTTACGAATTTGGGTTTCGTAAGTATTACACCAAAACGGTTAGAGTGAATGCATCCTCCGTTAATGTCTGACACTTGGAACTCCCTACCCTCGAATGTTGCACATGCACACAACTTGGATATATTGAAATCCAGCTTAGACAAATTCCTGTCGACCCATCCGAACATTGAGACTATGTATTCCACAACCTAATAACTTTGAACTCACACATCAAATCATCTCGACCCCATGGACATACATGTGCCATTCCACTGAGTAAAAACAGTTTCTATCATTTGGATTTTTACCTGATTCCCGAACTGTTCAGTAGGCAAACAAATCCCGTTTTTACTGAGATATGTTATTTGTAAATTTCCATATTTCTCTGTGGTTTTTGTAAAGCTATATGCTTTTTAGACCATTAAAATTGGATTGAATTGAAATCCCTGTGTGGCCAGGGCTTGTAATGTACTTGTTAAAAAATCGAATGTCAAATCAGATCGAAGTGATAACAGGGACAGGCATGTTTCATTTTAAGTGTTGTGGCTGCTACATTTACATATATATGATGGGCGAGTGTTTTGTTCATTGCATTGTGCATAATATACACTTTAGACTATTCAGCTTTCTCGTTTTTCTTGGAATCGTGTGTAAACTCTATTGGCGTTGGACAGGTTGACCTCAGGAATGAATCGAGATACAATTATATGCGAGCATGCAACGCAAATTAGGTGACGCGGCTATTGTTGACACAAATGATGCGATGAGTGGTCAGCATTCCGGTCTCCCTCTTCCCCACACGGCAAATTGTTCATCACCGCTATCTCTCAGCTTTTGTAAATTTACCAGTCATTTTAAATACGTATTCGTACAGATTAGACTAGACTGTTTATGGTAATCGTATTATATTGGATGAGGATGTGAGCACCACAATAAATAGTACTTATATGTCACATTACTTATGACATATCGTGATGCATATGCTTATTGATGGTGTATCATGCCGTATACCTTAACCAAATACCATGTGTGCAAAGAATCAATATTGGTATCTTACTATTGCGAATTATTAATCAATTCTGTAACATACATAATAGAGGCACGATGTTTGATTTAGCTACGGATAATAAATAACCATTTATATTTCCCCATTCAGATAGCGCCGTCAGATTTTTGTTTGAACAAACTACGTCAATTAGCGTTTTTGCCGGTATAGAAATGATAGTATCATCAGCAACATCATTTATAGATAAGAGAAAAAGTAGGGGGGCTAAAATAATGATAAGTATCAAGCAAATTTGGATCGGCTGGGTTGGTGAACTGCGACCATTGTAGTAGACCAGATTAATACAATAATGTCCCCAAGAATGTTGGAGAAAACGCACAGGAGATGAAAGGTTTATCGCGGTAGCCAAAAGGGTGCACGAAGGCACATGGTAGCAATCACGGAACACGAATCAACGGAAAGTGAGTTATCAAGGTCACTTGTTATGTACAGTAAAACAATGTTGTTACACAGCCCCCTTCCAAGAAGTCTGGTCAGAGGAGACTTCTGATCAGGAATTGACAATTGAACTGGCCAAGCGGTGTCAGGTCGTTCCAGGCTGGAACATAGTCTCTCAGCAACCAGTAACTTCGAAGTCAGCCAAGGCACTTGATCTGCATGGGTCGATTGTCGGCAGTGCCCAGGGTAGGATACACGAAAAATCGACCGGTACTAAGCTGAGTCACGTCTCACATGGAGTGAACGTGCTGCCGGAGCCTAATCACATGGGGTGAACGAGCTGCTAGCGGGAATCGCCCGCCTGGCATGGTCTTAGTATGAAACCAGTAGGAGCAGATGTAGGCACATCCGTAGGCTTGACAACGAAGAACCAGAAGCTTCGAAAACATAGTCCGTGCTGAGAAGTTCCTGCACCCACAGGGTCGATGGCGAACGGCCTCGCCTGGAGAAAGCTGAGTGGCGTGTAGTCGGGCTGGTAAGGACCTTGTCTGATAAGTTTCGTGTTGCGCGGCGTGTACTCATGGTTGGGGCTACCGGGAGGATGGCGACAGGCGTCAGCAATCCGGGGGTGGTGCGTGCCACGGTTTCCAGAGCGGGAGGTGCGTGTGCTCATGGTTGGGGCTACCGGGTAGGATGGCGACAAGCGTCGGTGATCCGGGGGTGGCGCGTGCCACGTTTTCCAAAGCTGCAGGTGCATGTGTACCTGAGAAGTGATAAGAAAAAAATCTCTGGTGCATGGGTTTATGGCCACGACCGAGTTATAGTGAAGAGGTACAAAAAACATGCACGGGATATACCAAGCGATAATAACGTGCTAAATACACGCTACATAATTGGCAAATGTGCCGTTCCGGACTCTACTCACTGTGGAGATGGCGGATTGCGGGTAAATACTTGATGTACACGTGGTTATTATCAAATATGGTTGGGTTGGCATGAAAGTGTCATGCTGCACTTACCCACTGGCTTTCGGCCATACTACTTTTTTCCGTAACAAACGTAGCGCAAGCACGAATGTCAGGATGAGAAAGATTGCGTATGGTGACTAATGCGCCGTCTAAAATCAGACAGGGTAAGTAGCCGGAAAGCGCTTTGCGATAGGTCGCAAAGGATATTGCCCAAGCAATCGGGCAAGGGGAGAGGTGTGATGAAAGAATAGGCGTCCCAGAGCTGTGCGATGCCGGCATATGTAGCTTGCACTGCAGCGATTTCGCTGAGGTCGAGGGAGAGTGGCCAGTCTATCACACACGTTTTAGAGATAGGAATTGTTGCACCTAAGATATATCGTATGCCAGTCGTAAAATGACTGACAAAATCCTGGTGCATAGTCTCTCTAGGAGAGTACCTACCCGACGATCCGTTGATTGATGTACGAGGGGCTTACAAGCAGTAAACAAAGTAAACTGTCTGCCCTATAGATTGTGTGCTAACCAGACTTGTGAATTGGTCAACAAGTGTAGTTATGTGATGCATATGACGTTTTGATGTAAAACGTGTTAAAGGAGGTAAAAAACTATCCCAAAATAACGCCGATGTAAATCGGGAAAAGACGTACCGGAAAAAATCTCGAATTGTGCGTGGATATTGGGCTTACCAATTGTAGTACACGAAGGATTCGTGCATCACGTCGGGCTCACCAATTTGTAGTAGACCAGATTACTACAATAATGTCCCCAAGAATGTTGGAGAAAAGGCACAGGAGATGAACGGTTTATCGCGGTAGCCAAAAGGGTGCACGAAGGTGCATGACAGCAATCACGGAACACGAATCGACGGAAAGTGAGTTATCAAGGTCAATTGTTATGTACAGTAAAACAATGTTGTTACACCATTGATCTAAATGCAGTATGTGCGGTCGTCAAGGAATTATGTTAACCCCAATGTAGATCACCACCTATGGTAAACGATTTCAACTTTGATTGTAAAAATATACGTGGAAGCGTGTAAAAAGCTTTACTAATATCCAAAAACAACTACGATTTTCACATCGCCTTCATTGGACAAAGTAACACAATCACAGTATTCACTCAACCTTCTGATGCATATGATGTATGAAAGCACAAGCCTGATCTAGGCAAAGTGCCGCACAATCAGGGACTGCACGTGGGCTAAGATACTGTCAGGTTGCCCAGGCCTAGACAGATATGAGGGGGGAAAATGGAAATAGAAATGGCAGTGAGACTCCAGCGCGTACTCGCATGCAGCTCACTACATATTCTACGTTACTTCTTCACAACTTTTTGAGTACACTAAACAGAATAGCTTCGTTGTCGATGGGACGATTATATGGAACAAATATTTTTGAACCACATCTATTTTCCGGTTAAACAAAGGAATAATTACATTTTAATTGAAAGACAGTTGATTCATTTGGTTATAAATGAAGTCATAAGGAATCTACCGTGCCTTCGATGAACATTATCCTTCGTACATCTATGCTGTTTAGAACAATTACTGAATATTTTCGCAATGCCAGTATTTAGAATCGTGTAGCGGTTGTTTAACGGTATGCGTGGCGATCTGACAAGTGTCACACAACAATGAAAGCTTCAGAAATGAGAAAATAGCAAAAGTGAATGTAGTTAACTACAATCAGAGCTTAAGACCAATCGTCTAATGCCGTGAGAATATTCTAGAAAAAATACAATTCTACCATACAGCCAACAAAACGGAGTAATGAATACATTGGAATATTCGAAAGTGAGTCCTTCTAATGAAACATATCTCTCACCTTTGAGAAACTCGAATCGCAGTAGCAATCAAGCCCGCAAGCGAAACACATCGCATAGGTATCGATCATCGATCGACATCAAACCTGATGCCATAAAATTTGCAGCGAGAACGATAGCCTGAATAAATAATAAGGGCATTTCAAAGCAATAGCGTTTTTCAAAGATCAGCCTGACTAATGCGAAATCGATTATATCTCTGGATGACCTGAAACCGATGATATCTTAGAAAGGAACGGGGTTTAATTTAATGCTATATGACCTGCAAGCTGTACCCACTTGTTAGCGTGTGCACAAATAAAATGATGTTGATTGTTATCTCTGGTTATGCTTTGTAGAAACATCGGCGAAATGTCGAAATAATTACGTTTTGTTTTAATGTAATTTAAAAATTGCAATACAAGGAAGCAGATTCCAGAGTGAAACAGAAAATTTTCCGCTGTAAACTCTGTTTGTAATGTGGAATGCACGCCGAGTAATAATGCCCTCATGTGAGAGTGTTGGCTAGACATAGAAGCAGATGTATTTAAGAAGCGCAAATGATATTTACAGCGTCGTCCGCGAGGATGGGTTCTCCTAAGTTTCCATTGCATAAAAGTCATCGAGACAAGTATTACATAACAGTTTTACAGTTTTAGACTTTCATAAAACGAGAATTTTTTAACAGGGTGTGTGATGTGATCGACCTACACAGCCCTAGTAGGGTAAAATGTATAGTTGCTTTTTCATTTGGAAAATGTTATTCAGAAAAGCGACGAATTAAATGTTGTTAAACTAGGTTCCGTTGGCGCGACACCTCCCAAGTTTGGCCAAAGAGATCAAAATACACAGTGGCTTCTTACCCGTATTTATATGGCTCAAAACCGTGTTCGGTGGAAACCTTGTCTCAGATATCTTCTTGGAGTGTTTGATTAATCGTGTCTACTGCCAAGTGAAATGGCAAAAAAAGTTTATGATGCGTGACCGTGGAAGCCGCAAGGAATATGTCACTCTACTCGTTCACAACATTTGATTGAATGCACGTGTCAGTAGTATTTTAGATCCCTCCCTTGTCCATATCTTTTAGAATCTTTTAATATGTTATGGTTGTGTGGCAGTTACGCGCTTGTGACTTGTTACGGGTGTAATGCTGTCACTAATGAATGATTTTCGGAAAATATTAACAAGAATTCGATTATTGCTGTCTTGACTTCTGTGCCAGTCTATCCCGAAAATTTCAGTGCACACAATCAAATGACTAAATCGCTACACGAAAAATCACCCACTTTCTAAACTAATGCTCTAGAAGTACTTTTCCAAAATCCACTTGTTAAATCCTTAACTGAAAGGGCCAGTCTTCACCTATTTTTGTCACGTGAAGATATGTTCAATTCATACAGTGAAGTTAAAGTCAACGTCCAGGTCCTCACACGGATTAGCAGACAGGCTGAAATTATACTGCTCTAGTTCCAAAGCAACGAAGCAGTAGTGTACGGAATTACATTGCATTACAATATAAAAAGACCAAGAGATCCCTGTGAGATAACCGATGTAGTTATCCAGGTGACCGCTCCGAGCTGTTGACTTGGGTCTAAAGCTCGACTGCACCAGAAATAATCTGTCGAATCTATCTATTCTTCCTGTTCCAAGCTCATGGGGATCTCAGAATTCAGATCCTGATCCCACTGTCCATCTGATGAGTGCAAACAGCACGAACCGTTTATGGGGTGGGATGGAAATGCATGCAAATGAGGACTTTTGTTGACGATCATGGGTTTAAACCTCATCCACGTGTTTGAACATATGCGATTGAACATGTTGGCCGTCCGAACCTTATCCAACAGTGGCAAAGAAGCGCAAGTTGTTCACCATTCTTCCACTGTTTCAAGCGCATGCGATCTTGATACTAAAACGTCCTTACCAAAAGAGTGCAAACAGTACGAAACCGGTCGTGGGGTGTATGTTTTGGAAATGCATGCAAATGAGCATTTTTGTTCATGATCATGGGTTTTTATACCCAGCCAGAAACGGGTAGTAGTGTAATTTCGGGGTGTGTGAGCAACAAATCACTTTGGCTATCTACATGTGTTTGAAAATGTTGGTCGTACCAACCTTATCCAAGAGTGGCATACAAGTGCAACTTGAATAAAAGAGAATAGTTCTCAATCCTAGGCTCGTGCGCAATTGCAAGATAGTGTGCGAGATAAGGTGATCGTAACGCAGTTTGATCACCATCGTGATCCAACAAATCGCTTGGGAGATACTTTATCCCCAGAAAATATGTCCTCACTTTAACGTTTAGCATTTCGTGAAACACTGCTTCCGTCAAACAGCTACCGGATTCAGCGATTAGATATAGGTCGCATTTGGTTGTGCAAAGGCTAGAGAAGCTGACTCGAAAAAAACGAGTGGTGCTTGAGATGCCGCTTTGTACAGAAATTCCCGAGACCCTTCATTGAAGCTGACTCATCCTCCAGGAGGAGATTGTCGTACAAAAGTAAAGTTGACTTGGTCTGCATTATAGCTGCAAGTCTCCGCAAATCATATTGATTCAGTCAGACAAATGTGAATATACTGATGGACATAATCATGTTTAACTTTAAACGATTATACCTTTCATAAATTCCTGTTTCAACCCTTTTCTTAGTTTGATAGGACACAGAGAAGTGAAACCCATGCAATGCCTATATATATTGAATCCAGCTGTCGCTTGCTGGTTTCTCTGTCTAGGTCTGGGCAACCTGACAGTATGTTAGCCCACGTGCATTCTCTGAATGTGCGGCACTTTGCCTGAATCAGGCTTGTGCTTTCATACCATACCATATTCTCCGTTGACAATAAACTGTGTGAAAATCTTCGTCGGCTTGACTGGACATATAAAATGTGGAATATTTACGAAAAAGAACGCCAAAATCGAATAATCCAGGCAGATTTCATCACGGTGTAAATGCATGTCAATCTGAGCCAGATATTATGCAAAGCGAGTTCTGTCAATCTCAAAACAACTCGACTGTAACAAACGCTAATAGATAGAATCAAACTGAGATAATTTTATCTAGAAAATAACACATATTAAAACACGCCACTTTATTATACAATTAGGATGAAAACAGGTGATGCATTGTCGTTCGTCTTCGAATCAGACAAGATCCGACACGTTCATTGGCATTTCGTCGATCTGCGTGGAGTAGTATTGCTCAATATCACGCAGAATACGAATATCCTCGGTCTTCACGAAATTGATCGCCACACCTTTGCGGCCAAAGCGTCCCGAACGGCCAATACGATGAATGTACAATTCACGGTTGTTCGGCAAATCGTAATTGATCACCAGTGACACTTGCTGCACATCAAGCCCACGTGCCCACAAATCCGTGGTGATGAGGACACGGCTGAAGTCGAACGGGAAAGGAAAGCGTCAAAAGCGTGAAGAAGTTAACAAGTGAATCTAAATGAGAAACAACGAGTCTCGGATATGGGGTAGCAGATAGAGCGTCGAAAAGTTATTTAGTACGGACTCAGACGAACGCTAACATTAATCCAGTGTCTAATGCGGAAGGTGACAGTGTATGAAAATTCGGAGATTGCTCATGTATGTATGTATGAAATGGCAAGCGTGATTCAGACAAGGTGTGCCAAAGTCATAGACTGCACATGGGCTAAGATACTGTCATGTTGCCCAGGCCTGGACAGATATGGGAAAGGAAAATAGCCGCGACAGTGGAACTCTAGCGTGTCATCGCATGCAGCTCACAACCGGTGGCAAATCAATTTAGCACAGAAGTGCTGCAAGTTGCACGTCCGTCTGCTCATGTAATAACGTTCCACGTGAATTGAGAATTGTACAGGGGTGCAACTGCACTGCTATTATTAATTTCTTCGATTTCCATTAAGCAGTGTGTAGTTTGATAGTGTTTGATGCTGTGTGCGGAATTTCTGACTGTGAGGTAATCGCTGTGTCAAATAATGCACATATACAAATAATGAATCGAGTTTGATAAAATATAACGAAAAGTAAATTTTGAGAAAAAAAATATAGCCGACTCAAATAAACGGAAACAGAAAGATTCTGAAAGAGTTAAGGCGGTAACCGATGCAATATTATCGGGCAAGGAAAGAACAATCGTGCTTAAATGAATCCCTTTGTTTAACGGATATCGGAAGTCAACGTGAAGCATGTGGGGTGCGTATAAGTGAAACACTAAAGCACAAAATACATATTCAAAATCCCGGAAAAGTAGTGAACCACAAACAGATTGTTTGAACCAACAGGTAGATAAGTTGGACGACTAGCCATTGTTTTATATAGTACGCTTTAATAAACAAACTTTTTATAAACTACATTGCTAACCACGTTACGCGGAGGAATGAAAAACTATTAATATATTGTGGTGTTTACGTCCACCTCGCAACCGGTTTCTGGTTGTCTGCCGTCGTCAGATGAGGCGAATTTCCTGATAAGCAAAACAATAATAGTCATCGTAGTGGGCACACGGAAGTGAGAAGGAATATCAAATCGAAATCAGCACAGACTCCAGATGTGAAGCGTGATACTTTATCGATAGCCATTCAAAATAGGCTTCGCTCATCTAGTACACTTAGACATCGAAAATCATAGTCAACCGCCTAACGATACGGTTGCCAACATGCAGATCCGTCAAGTGATTCAAAATTGATTCATGCTCAAGATAAATAAATTAGCTACAAACAGTCACAATACTATAATAAAAGATGTTTATTCCATAAAGCAACTCATGCCGATCTATGCGCTTTCTTGTGGGGGTTGGAAACCAAAAGGTGCTCAGGAAAACATGCCGTTATTATCGACAGAAAACAATAAACCTCTTTAGGGACTAAAGGAAAGATCAGCAGTAGATTGAAATGTTCAATCGAATATTTTGTTATGGAAAGATGTTGCGCAAAATACGCGAAGGTAGGGTGTGCAGTCCATGTAAGCATGTTCCGTCACATGGTTTCCAATATGGATTCCTATTTTAATATTTCAAGTTAAATTTTGTAACTTTTGACACCCATGTGAAATAACTCATCTGAGCATTCCAAGTTTGAAATTCTGACAGTTTATAAACACCCATTTCAACCATGCTATGACACAAATTCAGCTTTTTTCTATCTTATTCAATGGTCACGTTAGTATTGTGACAGCATGCTGTATGGGTTGCGCACTTAGCACTGGGTATGGTATGAAAGCACAAGCTTGATCCAGGCAAAGTGCCGCACAGTCAGAGACTGCACGTGGGCTGAGATACTGTTAGGTTGCCCAGGCCTAGACAGATATGAGGAAGAAAAAAGAACAGGAAATGGTAGTGAGATTCGAGCATGTTTTAGCATCCAGCTCACTACATCTAGCCTATCAATTTAGCAGGGTGTTAGCCGCACAACACAAAGTACTGCATGATTGCACATCCGCGCAAATTGCACTTCAGTACTTCTGTGCAGCTAACACCGTGCTAAATTGATTTGCCACCGTTAGTGAGCTGCATGCGAATACACGCTGGAGTCTCATTACTATTGCTATTTTCCATTCCCATATCTGTCTAGGCCAGGGCAACATGACAGTACCTTAGCCCAAGCGCAGTCTTTGTCTGTGCTGAACTTTGCCTGGATCCGGGTTGTGATTTCATTCATTCATTTAATTACCGTGATCCGTTCTCTTAATTCACACACATCTGGACCAATGAACAGCGATGCCATGAGCTGAAAATGTACCACCTGTTGAAAAAAACACGAGCTAACTAACCTTTCACCGGCTCGGAAGTCACGCATGATTTCCTCTCGCTCCCGCTGGACCATGTCTCCATGCATGGATGCGACTGTGAAATTGTTTTTGCGCATTTTCTCCGTTAGCCACTCCACTTTGCGTTTCGTGTTGCAAAATATCACTGATTGCGTGACGGTCAACGTATCGTACAAATCACAAAGCGTGTCGAATTTCCATTCCTCACGTTCTACCGCAACAAAGAATTGCTTGATACCTTCCAAGGTCAGTTCATCACTGCAAGGTCAGCCGGCGAGATGGATATTAAATATCATTCAAATTAAAAAGTAATAGATTTTGGAAAGCAGTATGTATTGTATGAAAGCACAAGCCTGATTCAGGTAAAATGCCTCACAGCCAGAGACTGCACGTGGGCGAAGATACTGTCAGGTTGCCCAGGCCTAGACAGATATGAGGGGGAATATTTTGCGCATTTAACGACTTTACAAATGTCTGAGTGTATGCATATGAAATTAATTTGTACCGCATACATAGCGCCGTACAAAATTACTCCTCACGTAATGTCCGTACTTATATCTTACGGTTAATAATGTGTGATTAGAAACAGTGAAATCAATTCTCTAGGGTTCAAAATTAGTGCGATTACCAAGCAGCGAGTTCACACTTGCACAAGTGGTGCGGCTAAATACTAATAGACGGTTTATATTTAGAAAATTGGACTAACTGTCAGCCGAAGGAGATCGGTCAATTGCAGCTTGATAAACTTTTGCAGATTGGCTTGAAGAGATAGTATGCGTTAAGTATAGGTTAGGGTCTCCCGTTGAAACTCAGAGTGAACGCAATAACTGTGTATAATTATTTCATGAAACGCAAAGCAAGACATTCAGGTTTCAAATAACCACGAACTCGGGATACATATTGGCGACCGACCGTAAACACCGAGTGGACTAGAATGCGCAAGTCGTTGAGGGTTAAGAATCGACTGAGTGATTTGTTATCCCAGAGAAAATCGGATGTGAATATTCCCGGCATTACAAAAAATGACAGTTTTCCTTGATTCTGAAACAGAGCAACAATTTGCTATGAATTATTAGAAGTTATTCCCGAGTTGGTAATATGTCAATACAGACTTGTCGTGACATTAAAAAAACGAAAGCCTGCCACAATAACCAGCGAGCCACTTTCAACGGTATAATTATCGCGATGTTGGAAAGAGGATTACCGAGGTAGGAATCGCAAAATCAAAATGGATGAATGAATTTTAAGGAACAGCACTGAAAAACTAAATGTAGGAAAAGATCAAAGCTGAAGTTGCAAACACGTGAAATGCTGGTACACGAGAAAACGAGTGGCAATCAACATACCGCTTGACTAAAATACGGACAGGCTTGGTCATGAATTTGGACGTCATTTCCAAAATCTCGTGTGGCATCGTGGCTGACAAAAGAACCACCTGAGTTCCCGGCGGCAGGTAACGATAAACATCGTAGATTTGCTCTTTGAAACCTTTATCTAACATCTCGTCGGCTTCATCAAGAATGAACAATTTAATGGCACGTGTGCGCAAGTTTCTGCGGCGGATCATATCTGAAAAATGATGGAAATAAGGATTGTGGAATCGAAACTATATTTCTCTTGATATGTAGTCCATCTGGAACAGCTACTTTAGATATCTTCATTGAGTTTACACACCTTTATACTTGTACGATTGTATTTCTGTGCTGTGCGGCTAATACCGTGCTAAATTGATTGGCCACCGGTAGTGAACTGCATGCTGAAACACGCTGGATCTTACCACGATCTAAATTTTCTCTCTCATATCTGTCTAGGCCTGGGTAACCTGACAGTATCTTAGCCCATGTGCAGTTTCTGGCTGTGCAGCACTTTGCCTAGATCAGGCTTGTGCTTTCAAACCAAACTTGTGCGATTTAGTGACGTTAGATAAAGCGATGCGAGTGAATGAATTCGAAGCCAAACATTTAACTACCGTTGGCATACTCGCCCCCGAAAAAAACAGACCCAATGAGATGAGCACACATATGAAGATTTTTTTCTAAACCATGCATAGGTTAGCTATTAAGTTAATTGGTAAATACTAGCTCCGACAACCTTACCTGAGAAAAAGACAAGACACCAGGAGTAACAAGAGAATTCGAGCAAAAATCTCGGTGGTCACCAGCGCCATATTATAGGCTATACTTAAAACGGCTAGTAAGTTATCAATGTCTGGAGTGGAAATGTTGAATAATATAAATATAATATAATATATAATAAAATATAAGTAATTTTTTAATAAAGTTCAATACCGTCGGCACAAGAGCAACAGATGAAACAACATATTGTCGTACGTTTGCTGAACCGATGCCATTAAAACAAGATAGCTTGCAAATTCAAAGTAAAGTAGTACGTTAACATAAAATAAGTTACCAAACACTCGTCCAGGAGTGCCCGAAATAACATGCTGTCCATAATCCAATTTTCGAATATCTTCGCCTATGTTTGTTCCACCATAACACGCATGGCAGTGAACATTCATATAATCCCCGAGGGCGAGGATAACTTTCTGGATTTGAGAAGCTAATTCACGGGTCGGTGACAGTACCAGAGATTGTGTCTCGCGAAGTTGTGTATCCAGCATTTGCAAAATGGCAATTCCTAAGGTGGCGGTTTTGCCAGTACCAGATTGCGCCCTGAAATAAACACGATAATGATATTCTTACTGAGCAATCACGTCTCTCCCCTTGACAATTTGTTTTATGGCACGTTGTTGGATAGCTGAGGGACGTTCGAAACCTGTAACATAAGTAAAGAGGAAGTAATGTTTTGCTCATACCATAGGCATAGATCCCACGAAGTAGGTCATCGCGTAGCCCCATAGATTCAAAACTGGGGATAACATCCACATCCTCCGACGTTTCAAATTCGACATGTTTCAACTCATCATCTGGGTTTTGGCGTATTGTTCTGGAACTGACTGTTTCCATTATGCTAAAAATAATTAAAACATAGACTTTGAAGTCACTGTTGAACAACACAAATAACCAGTGTTCAAGCCGGATATAAATGACCAAAATGGACAGAACAAAAACGGCAACTATTCTATATTTAATAAAAAGTGAATAACATCAATGTTTCCACGGGTCGCCGCCTTGTTCTGTGAGGTGCTTGAACAATTGAGTATCACCTTTCGCAGCAGTTGAAGGTGACAAGATAAAGGTTCTCGTGGCACGATATAATAGATAAGCAATCGTGGTTCCTATGACTACTTCGGCGAATCTCTTTGCATGCAGCCTCGATATATTTTTAGGCAGAGCCATTTTCCAATCTCAGTTTCTGCAAATGCAAAAAGTAGAAAAAAAAGTTACCTTTTCACGTTGAGTTTGGGAGTAATCTTTATATATGATGTATGCTACAAACGTTGGAGCCAATGCGGTGAAAAAGTTGCGACGAACAAAACGAAACGCTTCCCGAAATACCATCTAGCAAATAATCGATATGGCAATAATCTTACCAAATTATTGATGGAGTCTAAAATCGAAAATATTTCAATTTCATTAGCTGAACAGAAATATTAGAAAGAACGTTAGTTTCAGACGCCAAAAACCAGATGAGTAGGGAAGATAAGAAGATTACCGAATGCACGATTCCGAGCATTATGAAAGCACAAGCCTGATCCAGGCAAAGTGCCGCACAGTCACAGACTGCACGTGGGTTAAGATACTGGCAGGTTCCGAGCATTGGGTAGAATCCATTTCACGCAGTCGAAACATTCATTAAAAATATTTAAGACCAAAAGTCCGAGAGTAGTAGCTTAAGTGCGGTAAAATTAAGAGCTTCACGTACCAATAGAATTAACGGATAACAGGCAAGATTTCCTGACGTGAAACATAAAAAGAATACTTCTTATGCAATCGTTATTCTACTCTTGTGATTGCAGAGATGAGCAATCATGCAGTACATGTGGGCGGTGTCGATAAAGAGTTGCCATTTCAATTCTATTTTCATTCCTCATATCTGTCTAGACCTGGGCAACCTGACAGTATCTCAGCCCAAGTGCAGTCTAGTAATGTGTGGCGTCTTGCCTGGATCAGGCTTGCTTTTTCGTACTACATAAATACATAATTGTGCAAAATCAACATATGGCATGAGTCAACAGTGGTTATATCCTTTTTTCTTAGCGAGAAATAGTACACAATCAATATCATCACAAAATTAATATGTTACGTGAGCTGCCAGTACTGATGCTTCACGTATACGGAACCACGTAGTACTCCTGTACTTCGCGAGTATCGTACTGAACTGATCTACCATTGGTATGGTATGAACGCACAAGCCTGATCCAGGCAAAGTGCCGCACAGTCAGAGACTGCACGTGGGCTAGGATACTGTCAGGTTTCCCATGCCTAGACAGATATGAGGAACAAAAAAGAACAGGAAATGGAAGTGAGACTCCAGCCTGTTTTAGCATACAGCTCACTACCTCTGGCCTATCAATTTAGCACGGTTAGCCGCACAACACAAAGTACTGCACGATTGCACGTCCGATCTACCAGTGAGAATGAGCAGCACGCGAGAAAATCTTTGAGTCTTATTGCCATCAACATCACATATCTCCCTATGCAGGAGGCTTTTCAGATTACATCGAGTTTAAGACATTGATGACGGCAAACAGTCAGGAACTGGTTGTGGTGCATAAGGAATGGGGATGTGAAAAATATGTTTATTGACCCGTATTTATGACACCATTGGAGGTCAATCACATGCAAAGAAAAAAGAACCCTTAGTAATAATTTGTACCGTAAAAATATTTAAAAAACATTCTCATAAACTAGCTTACTCATGTGACGGATCATAACTTAAGGATGCACACCAGTTTAAATAGTCGATAGAGAGCAGTGACGTGATACAATCTAACTCCGTTAAGAGTTTGCAGAAGGAAAGTTTCACAAGACTGGATCTAAGAAAATGCCATCAGAAATGGTACATGAGCGAGATGATTCAAATTAAAAAGGCATAAGTCATTGAGGTGCTGATTACATTCATCTGCCTATTTTAACAGTGGCATACAAGTATACCTTTGTTTATCACTGGATCGCTGTTTCAAGGCTCACTGAACATGATCTTACTGTCTCCCTCCGATGACGGCAAACAGTCAAAAACCGGTTGTGGCGGGGATGTAAGCATCAAAATGTATTAGTCATTAATAAGCGCCTGACCAAGGAATCACATTCTGTAGTTGCACATCGTGGTTCTTTGTAAGAACCCTATTAACCAATGGCATACACGTAAACCTTTGCTTAATGAGGCACATTTCCTAAAAGCGCATGTATGTATGTATGAAAACACAAGCCTGGTCCAGGCAAAGTGCCGCACAATCAGAGACTGCACGTGGGCTCAGATACTGTCAGGCTGCCCAGGCCTAGATAGACATAAAGAGGAAATGGCAGTGAGACTCCAGCGTGCTTCCGCATGAAGTTCAGTACCGTTTGCCAATCAAGTTAGCACGGAGTTAGCCGTACAGCACACAAGTACTGCACGATTGCACATCTGTGCCAAAAGGAAGTTTTGTTTTTAGAATTTGTAGCGCCGAAGTGAGTACACTAATTAAAATTGTCAATAGCGAATAAGAGTTTGCAGAAAAGTTTCACAAGTCTGGATTTAAGCAAAGTGAGGCAGTCAGAAAAAGTACGTGGACCGAGATACTGCGAATTAAAAATCAGAAGTCATTGAGGTGTTGAAAATATTCATCTACCCGATTGGGAAGGAATGCTGGAAGCCAGACATGATATATGGCTGCAAACCGATGACAACAGAGCTGATATAATTTATTGTGTACCGTAATTTTCATGTTATATGATCGTGTTATATCACAAAATAAAAAATCGAATGTTGCTCAACTGATAAGTAAGCATTCGCACACATCACTTGCTAGTTTTCTTCTTTCTGTTAGCCGTACATCGTAATGCGTTTCCTGGTGCTTAGTATTGCTACCGAGATGTGCTTCATGATTAATTAATTAAATCATCGGCATGTTTGCATGCAGTACCACGTGAGTTGAAATACTACGAGTGAGACTCCAGCGTGTTTCCGCACGCAGCTTACTTGTACCAAGTGCCGAGGCATGATGATAATGAAAACCTGCCCACTTCCGAGAACATTAGCCACGGAGGTTAACGACAAGGCAGGCGATCCGATACTTCAAATTCATGGTCGCAGCAAATATAGTTAACAATATATTGATGCTCAATCCATGCCATTCTACCGACACTGTCTTTTTCTTTTTCGGAGGTCAGTAAACATGTCAGTTTTTCTAGTTCAAAAAATTCAATTTCAAAGACGAATCCGTCTCCCAGGATATTTGAGACGCGGTAATCCATGCTAGAACACGAAAGAGCATATTATGTACTTTCAGTGCTCTGAATATATTTTATTGTATTTTACTACTTTCCTTGCAGAGGTACAATTGTGCGGCATTTTTGTTATGTACAGCTAACCGTCGCATATTGCATGCAGTTAGCTGCATGCGAAAACACGCTGGAGTCTCACTACCATTTTTATTTTAGTTTCTCATCTATCTTATTTCACAATGGAATCCCACCGAAGTACGTCGCTGTCCTGAACGACTAATACGCTCACTCGATAGGGAGGGTAAGGATGTGTAAAAGAAGGCTGTCTAATCTCTCCCTTCTTGTTCAACTTTGCAATCGAGGACATCCTCTGGAGTGCTCTTAGTAGTTTTTCCACGGGTGGAGTCGATCTTCTTCGTTAACGTGTTATGGACATGGATTATGCTGGAGATATTGCCTTACAAGGTGAAGACGTAACATTTATACAGCAGGCCTTGGATATGATGGCAATGGAGGCATTTAAACATGGAATTTTTTCACCGAGAGTGTGAAGTGCGCAGGAGAAATGTCAAATTTTGTTATAAATGATCTTGCACTCGATCATATTGATTAGTTCAACTACCTGGGAAGTGAGGTGGTTGCTGGTATTTATTATGAAGCCAAGCCCTGATCTCAGGCCCATTGGCCGCACAGTCAGAGACTGTACGTGGGCTAATATACTGTCCCGGTTGCCATGCCTGGACAGCATATGAGGGGGGACTAGAAATGGGTGTGAGACACAGCGTATTTCAGCATGCAGCTCACGACCGTTTGGCCAATCAATTGAGCACGAGTTTTAGCCTTCAGCACAGAATGCTGCACGATTGCACCGCCGTGCAAGGTGGTTGCTGGGGTTGGTATAGAGAAGAAATCACTTCGCAGAATTGCTAAGCCATACTGGGCATTTACCAGACTTAAGTGTCACTGGAAGAAACGTGATTTAAGCTTGAGTTTGAAGGGAAGTATCTATTCCACCTCGGTAAGAACAGCATTGCTTTAAGTGAATGTTAGACAGTTAGCGCATAAGACGTTAGGAGGCTAGAGGTTTTCGACCAACTTTGTTTGCGAAGGATTGCTCACGTTCAGTGGCAACACCATGTTTGCAACTCTGAAGTCAGGCGCCGCGCCTTAAGAAGCAACGGCACTACCCTTTAGACGGCCTTCAACCAACGTCGTCTCCGCTGGTTGGGGTACGTCCTGCGCATGAAATCTGAACGGTTACCAGGCCGAGCGTTTAATGCGTCAGCTGGTACAGACTAGAAAAAAGTGGCTGGTAGCCGGCCGCTAGGCATTGGCAATCGGACTATATATTAGCTAACATGCTGCCTATGACTGAGCGGCACTGTCTGGATCAGGGTTGTGCTTCCATACAATACTACTTCGCATATTCGCATGCAGCAACAGTACGAAATCGTATCACTTTATTTTCAAAAAGACAAGCAGGTCTTCAGAAGGAAACGGATTGTTTGTTTCAACATAACACTCCAGAAAATGGTAATTTATTGGAATCATAAATGCAGGAGCCGTGTGAAACTTCTTGAGATCCGATAGGCCGCTTTATTCGTTTCTATTTATATAGCGCAGTAACGTTCGTATTTTAGCAGCCAATAATTTCTCGCCGTTGTAAGGCGTTTAAAATATTTACTATTGATTGATATACATTTATCGAAAGCCATCCATCCATGACGCTGGTAATTGAACTTGTGGTGGTTCAGGCTACGTAAAAATTACAGTATATGTGAAAATGAAAAAGTAACCACTCACAATAATTCTTCAATCCAATTTTTAAGCGATTCTCCCCGGATCGGCTATTGACAGATTCTGTTTAAATGTCAAAGTATTATTAATGATACAGCTGATGCAGATCCGAAGAAAAAACGGCTGGAATATGGATCAGTTCTTTTAGAACAGGCAAACGATATTCCCACAAGCGGCAGTCAGAATTCCAAGTAAGCAGCGCGTACATGAAATGAGATGTCAATTGAAGAGAAACTCACAGCTGCAGGAAATTATTTATTCACAAAATACTGAGTGCAAAATCAAAAAGTGTAAAGCGTTTGAGACGAACAAAATGTGTGCAGAAAAGACCACAAACTACGCCCAGTTATGCTTTCAGTGTAATTCAACCGACCAACTGTACTCTACCAGCGCCAAATATGTCCTACATATGTCTAGGCCTGGGGAACCCACGTGCTGTTACTGACTGTGCGGCACTGCCTGGCTTGTGCTACAGAGTATAGCCCTTGTATTGATCAACTGTGCTGCCAAGAAAATCCGGTTTTACGTCATTCTGGTTGTCCATCTATATTTCGTTGTGCTATTTTCATTGTAGGAACGCCAAACATACAGAACAAAAAATAACTCAGCATCAACTTATCAACCGATAAAAGCAAGTTTGCCATAAAATATCACGAACGTAAAAAATTTTGGAAAAATTCAAATTAATTTTAAAATCCGGTTTGGAGGGTTTTACACAAAACAGACATGGGATTGAAACTGCTTTCTGTTTCGTAAAATGGAAGAAAAAAACAAAATAAAAATAAAAACATTTGAAGTTACCTCTTGCAAATAGTCTGTTGGTTAAAAGACACGTCAAATGCGAATTTGCATTATGTCGTCGGAGCAGGTATCATCTAGCATTTTAATGATGAAAAAACTATAAAAAGTCTTCTGTTATACATGTCTGTAAAACTTTTGAATTTTCAAACATAATCATAAATGGTAAAGTAATTGTTTATACGAAACTCGAAACGTCTGTAGTGGGCTACACTATTACTCGAACCTGTAGCAACTTGTAATTTCACTTTCTTTTCAATTGTATTTTTATTTCCATCGATGCTTGTTTTATTCAACGATTATTGCATAATATACTTTTTCCTCGCGCGTTCTTCTGCTTGTTTCCGTGGTGCTGTATCATTGCGTGTTTGTGAATCACGACGATTAACGGCAAAATTGACTTGTCGCCACATTTTTCAGGTTCGCCAATAATAATTGCCGATCAACGCGACGGAGTTCGGAGCTGGAATATATTTTGTGTGTGGATATTTGCATCGGACATTGAATTCTCACTTACCGTGAGTTCGTTCCTTTGTCTGCTTGTACTGTAACATTTTCCTGCTGCATTTTTGCACTTATCCACTACATAATTGGTGAGCCCGGTGTGTCCTTAAGCGTACTATGGCTTCCGATGAATCCAGGCTTAGGCAACTCCTTTGCTGGCGTAGATCTCGGTGATAGAACTCCTTCACAGCTTTCGCGTCACATGCGTTCCCTCGTGGGCAACACAAAGTTAGACGATTCCGTCTTACAACAACTTTGGCTGAATTGCCTGCCGTCTAACACCACTGTCATCCTTGCTGTGTCGATCGACAAAGTCTGTCTTGACACATTGGCAGAACTGGAAGATAATATCCACGAGCGCTTTGACGGAACTAGCGTTAATCAAGTATCAGAAGGTGATAAGCTATCAAAGTTGGAAGCCACCGTGGCCACGCTGACTAAGGGAATCGTATCCTTACAGCTCACTATCTTCAACATACAACGCCCCAAAAACGTCTTGATTTAGATCTCGGAGTCTATCAGGCAATAGAAGCCGTTCTGGTCCTCGCGATGCTAACTGGTTTTGCTATTATCATCGTCGCTCTGGAGACGCCGCGCGCAGCTGCCGTCCAGGTTGCAAACGTTCTAATGAACACACAGCCACTAAGTCGGGAAACCAGGTTGTCAGTCAATAATGGCGACAGCTGCTCCTGGCAAAAATGTTAGTCGCCTTTTGTACGTCTACAATGCATCTACTAAGCTCAACTTTCTCGTAGACACCGGCGCCGAGGTTAGCGTTATACCGTGCAGTTACGAAAAACGCGACCACCGTCCATCAAGCATTGCATTGCAGGCGGCCAACGATTCGAAAATTTCGACCTACGATGAGAAACTTATGAAACTCGATCTCGGACTCAGACGTGAATTCCCCTTCGTCTTTCTGATAGCTGATGTGCAAACGCCCATAATCGGTATCGAATTCCTGACGAAGTACGGTCAAATAGTCGATCTTCAGTACCGACGACTACACGATAACACCAAGTCACTCAACGTCGCCGGGAAAATCTGTTTCATCACCCCACCTGGTCTGCGCATTTTCGTCCCGAATAATGCCACTTACAGCGGTTTTGCGCGATTTTCCGACCACAATACGCCTAGCACCATACATGGAGCGACCTACCCACGATGTTCATTATCACATCGTCACTAAAGCGCATCCAATTTTTGCTGAAGCTCGCAGGCTACCGCCTGAAAATCTTAAAGCAGCAAAGTGCGAATTTGAACATATTGTTAAATGCGAGAATTTTGTGTAAATTCCCTTCTTATTTTTCTGTTGAACACTTGAATACTTCGTATTCTCAACAGTTTTTTTATCTTACTTGTTTTTGTTTACACTTTTCATTATGCACTTGGTATATCCCCGTTTGTGTTTTTACTGAAGTTATTTATTTTGCTTGGCTGCCAATAAAATTCCACATATTTTGCTCGTGGTATTTGGAGAAAAAAGAGACGATTGTTCACCATTGTATTGGTAATTTTATTTCTTTGCATTTATCATTTGGCAGTCTATCTTGTCAGCATTGGCTGAATTTGTTGTTGTCATTTGGAAACTTTGAGCATTTTGGCTCACATCAGTTGTACAACCCGGTACAGTTGAGGTTTGTTAATTGTTTTTGTCTATTAATATTATTAATAGAACCGTAGAATACTCGAATCATTGTGGTTTTGAATTGTCGAAACTAAGAAACGGGTGGACTACGCGTTAAACAACGACTTTAGTCGATACAGTTCTCAACTCGGATTGTTCCATAAGAAGAAACAGAAAAAGAATTGCTCAATTGGAAACGGTTGATTTGGATAGTCTGCCAATTTGAACAAAGATCAATTTGGATCTTCGTGCCGCAATTCTAATTCGTTTCAAAACTCGGTGACGTCCCCTGTTTTTCCTTTTTGTTGAACTGAACTTATATCTTCGTTTTTTGCATTTATTGATAATGCCTAAAAAATCGAAACGGTTGATCCCTACTGGGAAACATTTTGATAGTGAATGTAATGACACTGCTGGTTCTGCCTCACATAGCTCTTGCATGTCGCCTTTAGGTAGTTGTAATATATAACCTAAACCCGAACAGGCTATGCGGGATTTACAGCAGGAATTAGTAGTAGTAAAGGAAATGTTAGCTCAGTTGTGCCGATCCAACGACAATCCGGTGGCCAGTTTTCCCGTCGCTGATCGTCAACCTGAATCGGAAGTGAGCAAAGCGCCAAAGAGAATCGTGAAAGATTCTGCTTCACTCTCCAAAGGTTGAATTATCATCATTTGATGGTAATCCAGTGGACTACTGGAAGTTTATAAGGCAGTTTGAATGCCATGTGGAATCAAAAACTACTGATTCTGGTCAGCTCCTATTGTACCTCACATATTATTGCCGAGGTAAAGCTCGAAATGCGATTGACGCTTGCGTTATGTTGCCGCCTGAAGAAGGTTATGAAAGAGCACGCAGCATTCTAAAGGAAATGTTCGGCCTACCTCATGTTGTTGCACGCTCGTTATTGAACGAGATGTTGAGTGAAGCAACACGGGTAAGAAACACCTCCGATAGTCTGTCAAACCTCGCCTTAAGGATGGAAAACTGCCAAATTGCTTTGAAGCAAATGGGTTGTGAAGCAGATTTGAATTCTGTAACCACCTTGGAAGGCGTTGTTAAGTGTCTACCTGTCGCCTTACAGCATCAGTGGGCTGATGCGGCGGATGAACTCAGCATGGATGGCCATGGAGTCACATTTGAGCACCTGACACAATTTGTGTCACGGCGTGCACGTATCGCAAGGAGCAGGTTTGGGCAGCTGCTTGAAACAACTAGCTCAAACACGCATCAGCAATCACCTCGTGCATACCCGAATGCGAGGAGTGGTTTCCAAACCACTGAGAAAAGGAATGTTTTTGTCACCACAAGTGATGTAAAACCTAGCATGAAATGTTGCATTTGCCAGGCATCTCATGAGTTACAAAGTTGTCCGAAATTTATTGAATCGGATGTCAAGTCGCGCTGGGAAATCGCCAGGCGCAACGCAGTTTGTTTTTTATGTCTGCGACCGTCACATGGCGCTGTGTCATGTAAATACAAGCCGTGGTGCACTGCCGAAAATTGCGGTAAACGACACCACATACTTCTACACTACAACCACGCTGCAGAGAAACCGTCCACGAATATTCACTGCAGTCATGCGGCATTCAGTGCAAAGGTGTTCTTAGGTTCTGTACCCATCAAGATCGAGACTCCAAATGGGCTTATAAATGCAGTTGCCTTATTGGATAGTGGTTCTGATGCCACTTTGATTCTTAATGACTTCGTTGAACAGAACAGGATGCCTAAAAGTCCTGCGCAAGTTTCATTGACCACTTTGGGTCATCAGCGTAAACTTACTTGTTCTCGTTTGAAATTTGAAATACACTCGTTTGATGGCAGTCAAGTAATCCACGTCCCTGAGGCTTACACAGTAGAAAAGTTGCCTCGTGTATCACAGTGTCCAATGACAGCCTTGAGTGAACGACCTGCATACTTGAAAGACGTTGACTTCCTTGATGTTAGTGATCAGCCTGTGACTGTGCTCATAGGCTGCGACGTCCCTGAAGCACATTGGGCGTTGGAACAGCGCTTAGGAGGCAGGCGCCGTCCATTTGCAACCAAAACGCTGTTGGGGTGGATTCTGCAAGGCCCAGCATGCCAAACTCCAAAGGATATCTTGTGTTTGAATTCTTCCTTGGAGCAAGGGTCCATTGATGAATGTGTCAACCGTCTGTACAATGCAGAATTGCAGACATACACGCTGAAGGAAATGAACGATCGCGCGATGACGAAGATGCATTGTCGCTCGTAAGCGGATCAAAAATTATCGACGGTCATTTTCAGGTACCGCTACCTTGGAAGCCTGATAGAAGCAAACTGACCACAAATTATTTGTCAGCGGAAAGGCGCTTAAGCTACTTGCGGCGTCAATTTGAACGCGATAGTGTTTTGTTCGAGCGTTACAGCAAGGTTATGGCACATCATTTGGAGATTGGTTATATCGAACCCGTTCTGAATAATGCCACGGAGAATATTGTTTGGTATTTGCCTCACCAACCGGTTTTCAATCCTAAGAAACCGGAAAAGCTGAGAGTAGTTTTCGATTGTGCGGCTAAACACAATGGTGTGTTGTTGAATGATGTACTATTTCAAGGACCAAATCTGACCACAAATTTGATCGACGTATTGCTGCGCTTTCGATTACATGTTTATGCTGTTGCTGCTGACATCGAAGAGATGTTCCTCCAAGTCAAAGTGCCAAACTATGATAGGGACGCACTTAGAATTCTCTGGTGGGAGGATAATGATAGACGGGGTGCCATGGAATTGTCTCGATTGGAATTTTGGTTGAACGGCCCCGACTTCCTGAAACAAACCATTGATATGTGGCCTGAAGTAGTTGATCCACAGTGCAGCGAACGAATTGAATTCAAGCGTGCCAATTGTAACATTACTTCGGTTGAGTCAGAGTGTGGAATAGACGTCATTCTTCGTCGATTCTCTAGTTGGAAACGGCTTGTACGCTCGATTGCATGGCTGATCCGTTTCAAGCGTTATGTTATTATCAGGTTTGGTCATTGTTCCAATGGATCTTTATCGGTAGGCAAGATCGGATTAGACGAATTCCGGGATGCCGAAGCAGAAATTATTCGATTAACGCAGCGGAATGTATTCGGTGATAAGGCGCTAAGTGAGCCCTGTGAGTTCAATTTGTCATCATTAAAGAAGTTACGCCCATTTATTGATCAAGGTATTTGGGAAGTTGGTGGTCGATTGAGGCATTCTGATCTTGCAGATGAAAGCATTCATCCCATTATAATTCCTAAAAGGCATAATGTTATCGACCTATTGATTTTTGATGTTCATCTGCTCGAGGAACATTCTGGCCTGGCGCATACCCTCAGCGTCCTGCGCAGGACCTGTACACGGTTAGATGCCAGACCGGCAACTCAACTGATGTCTGATCTTCCTCCAGTCCGTGTGACCACAGGTTCTTACCCGTTCGCTAAAGTGGGTCTGGATTATTTTGGACCGTTTGAAGTTAGGCGAGGCCGATCTGTAGAAAAACGATACGGATGCCTATTTACTTGTTTACAGTCACGCGCAGTCCACATAGAAGTAGCCCATTCTAAGGATACGGATTCGTTTTTGATGGCGCTCTTTCGTTTCATTGGACGTCGAGGAAAACCGCAGATTATTTATTCGGATAATGGGTCCAACCTTGTTGGCGCTGAACGAGTGCTACGTATATGGCTAAATGGATTGAACAGTGACGGTTTATCGGATAAACTAGTTTCACATAGTATTGAGTGGTGCTTTAATCCTCCGTACTCTAGTCATAGAGGAGGTGTTTGGGAGCGGCCGATAAGATCCATTCGTCGTGCATTGAATGCTACATGCACAGAACAAACACCATCGGACGAGACGCTGCAAACCGCTCTAATTGAAGCTGAGCGAATTCTGAACAACAGACCGCTTGTTCCTTTGTCTCCAGAGGATATTGACTCTTGTTCTTTGTGTCCTAACGATTTGTTGTTGAATCGCTCGAATGATGGAATGCATTCTGAAGAAAGATTTGTTGACACTTATAAGAGGAATTGAAAACAATCGCTGCACCTGGCAAACGTATTCTGGAAACGCTGGAAATCTGAGTACCTACCACTACTACAGACAAGACAAAAATGGATCAATCGCAAACGCAATTTTTGTGTTGGAGATGTGGTATTATTGAGCAGTGTTGAAACTTCGAAGCGTGCTTGGCCACTTGGTATTGTTGTACATGTTCATGTGAGCAAAGATGATCTGGTCAGGATTGTTGTTCGCTCAAAAAATGGTTTGGTAACACGTGATATACGGAAAATTTGTCTGCTGGAAGGATCTCAAGAAGATGAAGGCCCGGAGGTAGGCGCGGTGGCGCGAATAGGGCAAGCTCGAACTTCTTAAAGGGTCAGGAGCAAAGCTGGAGGACGTGGTGAGTCTACGTTTGGCAAACGTTTTCTCTATAAAAAGCCACATATGTCCAGTGATAGCAATGCGATGTGGCGTGTGTGACTCGCCACTCAATAAAGTCATTTGCCGTTTGTCTTGCGTTTTTTGGGTTAGGATTTGAGTAGTTGGGTAGGGAGGCGGAACCAATCAGTTAGTTTCATTCAGAACACCAGGTTTAGAAGGAATTTGGCGGGAGGTGTAAATGACGAGAATTTTGTGTAAAATTCCTTCTTATTTTTTCTGTTTGAACAATTGAATACTTCTTAATTCTCAACAATTTTATCTTACATTGTTTTTGTGTACACATTTTCCTTATGCACTTGTATATCCCGTTTTGTTTTACTGGAGTAATTTATTTTGCTTGGCTGCCATTAAAATTCCACATATTTTGCTCGTGGTATTTGGAGAAAACAGAGACGATTGTTCACCATTGTATTGGTAATTTTATTTCTTTGCATTTATCATTTGGCAGTCTATCTTGTCAGCGTTGGCTGAATTTGTTGTTGTCATTTGGAAACTTTGAGCATTTTGGCTCACATCAGTTGTACAACCCGGTACAGTTGATGTTTGTTAATTGTTTTTGTCTATTAATATTGTTAATAGAACCGTAGAATACTCGAATCATTGTGGTTTTGAATTGTCGAAACTAAGAAACGGGTGGACTACGCGTTAAACAACGA
>JACCGJ010000996.1:47502-60369 GCA_013407085.1 Atriophallophorus winterbourni
GACAACCTTGGAACCCAAGTACAAATCAAAGATTTACCTAGTTTGTTCATACTTGGAGAGCTACATGTTTAACAAACTTTCCCTTTTACACATAGTGGCTATCAATCACAGACTAACGAACTAAAACAAAACTTGGGAAATCCTAAAGTAGCCGGCATTTTCTGGGGTGTCATATCGTCGAGAGGTCGTGCCTAACGTTTACTTGAGGCATTTGAACCAAGGCAGTATGTTATCAGCCGAGTCATTTACCGCTGTAATAGAATGTTTTTTGTTCTCAATATCACGGGCCGAGTGTTTCCTTGTAAGGCGGCCGCAAAACGAATACCTGCTACAAGCTTTGTTGTTGGAACGTAAGAGAATACGAGGGATTAATAGCTCAAAAGAAGTCGCGCTGAAATCAGGACATTCCCAATGAGGAAAAACGAGCGGCGAGGTGAATTACAAAGACCAATGGTGGTTGATTATGAGACAGAACACAGTTTGCATAGCGAGAGTGCAAATCAGACACACACACACAGAGAGAGAGAAGAGAGAAAGTATTCACATCTCACCACTGGATCGCTGTTTCAAGGCTCACTGAACATGATCTTACTGTCTCCCTCCGATGACGGCAAACAGTCAAAAACCGGTTGTGGCGGGGATGTAAGCATCAAAATGTATTAGTCATTAATAAGCGCCTGACCAAGGAATCACATTCTGTAGTTGCACATCGTGGTTCTTTGTAAGAACCCTATTAACCAATGGCATACACGTAAACCTTTGCTTAATGAGGCACATTTCCTAAAAGCGCATGTATGTATGTATGAAAACACAAGCCTGGTCCAGGCAAAGTGCCGCACAATCAGAGACTGCACGTGGGCTCAGATACTGTCAGGCTGCCCAGGCCTAGATAGACATAAAGAGGAAATGGCAGTGAGACTCCAGCGTGCTTCCGCATGAAGTTCAGTACCGTTTGCCAATCAAGTTAGCACGGAGTTAGCCGTACAGCACACAAGTACTGCACGATTGCACATCTGTGCCAAAAGGAAGTTTTGTTTTTAGAATTTGTAGCGCCGAAGTGAGTACACTAATTAAAATTGTCAATAGCGAATAAGAGTTTGCAGAAAAGTTTCACAAGTCTGGATTTAAGCAAAGTGAGGCAGTCAGAAAAAGTACGTGGACCGAGATACTGCGAATTAAAAATCAGAAGTCATTGAGGTGTTGAAAATATTCATCTACCCGATTGGGAAGGAATGCTGGAAGCCAGACATGATATATGGCTGCAAACCGATGACAACAGAGCTGATATAATTTATTGTGTACCGTAATTTTCATGTTATATGATCGTGTTATATCACAAAATAAAAAATCGAATGTTGCTCAACTGATAAGTAAGCATTCGCACACATCACTTGCTAGTTTTCTTCTTTCTGTTAGCCGTACATCGTAATGCGTTTCCTGGTGCTTAGTATTGCTACCGAGATGTGCTTCATGATTAATTAATTAAATCATCGGCATGTTTGCATGCAGTACCACGTGAGTTGAAATACTACGAGTGAGACTCCAGCGTGTTTCCGCACGCAGCTTACTTGTACCAAGTGCCGAGGCATGATGATAATGAAAACCTGCCCACTTCCGAGAACATTAGCCACGGAGGTTAACGACAAGGCAGGCGATCCGATACTTCAAATTCATGGTCGCAGCAAATATAGTTAACAATATATTGATGCTCAATCCATGCCATTCTACCGACACTGTCTTTTTCTTTTTCGGAGGTCAGTAAACATGTCAGTTTTTCTAGTTCAAAAAATTCAATTTCAAAGACGAATCCGTCTCCCAGGATATTTGAGACGCGGTAATCCATGCTAGAACACGAAAGAGCATATTATGTACTTTCAGTGCTCTGAATATATTTTATTGTATTTTACTACTTTCCTTGCAGAGGTACAATTGTGCGGCATTTTTGTTATGTACAGCTAACCGTCGCATATTGCATGCAGTTAGCTGCATGCGAAAACACGCTGGAGTCTCACTACCATTTTTATTTTAGTTTCTCATCTATCTTATTTCACAATGGAATCCCACCGAAGTACGTCGCTGTCCTGAACGACTAATACGCTCACTCGATAGGGAGGGTAAGGATGTGTAAAAGAAGGCTGTCTAATCTCTCCCTTCTTGTTCAACTTTGCAATCGAGGACATCCTCTGGAGTGCTCTTAGTAGTTTTTCCACGGGTGGAGTCGATCTTCTTCGTTAACGTGTTATGGACATGGATTATGCTGGTGATACTGCCTTACAAGGCGAAGACGTAACATTTATACAGCAGACCTTGGATATGATGGCAATGGAGGCATTTGAACATGGAATTTTTTGTGAAGTGCGCAGGAGAAATGTCAAATTTTGTTATAAATGATCTTGCACTCGATCATATTGATTAGTTCAACTACCTAGGAAGTGAGGTGGTTACTGGGGTTGGGATAGAGAAAGAAATCACATCCAGAATTGCTAAGGCCAGACTGGCATTTACCAGACTTAAGTGTCACTGGAAGAAACGTGATTTGAGCTTGAGTTTGAAGGGAAGGATCTATTCCACCTCGGTAAGAAGCATTGCTTTAAGTGAATGTTAGACAGTTAGCGCATAAGACGTTAGGAGGCTAGAGGTTTTCGACCAACTTTGTTTGCGAAGGATTGCTCACGTTCGGTGGCAACACCATGTTCGCAACTCTGAAGTCAGGCGCCGCGCCTCAAGAAGCAACGGCACTACCCTTTAGACAGCCATCAACCAACGTCGTCTCCGCTGGTTGGGGTACGTCCTGCGCATGAAATCTGAACGGTTACCAGGCCGAGCGTTTAATGCGTCAGCTGGTACAGACTAGAAAAAAGTGGCTGGTAGCCGGCCGCTAGGCATTGGCAATCGGACTATATATTAGCTAACATGCTGCCTATGACTGAGCGGCACTATGTCTGGATCAGGCTTGTGCTTCCATATAATACTACTTCGCATATTCGCATGCAGCAACAGTACGAAATCGTATCATTTTATTTTCAAAACACAAGCAGGTCTTCAGAAGGAAACGGATTGTTTTAACATAACACTCCAGAAAATGGTAATTTATTGGAATCATAAATGCAGGAGCCGTGTGTAACTTCTGGAGATCCGATAGGCCACTTTATTCGTTTTTATTTATATAGCGCAGCAACGTTCGTATTTCAGCAGCCAACAATTTCTCGCCGTTGTGAGGCGTTTAAAATATTTACTATTGATTGATATACATTTATCGAAAGCCATCCATCCATGACGCTGGTAATTGAACTTGTCTAGGCCTGGGCACTGTCTAGGCCTGGGCAACTGTCTAGGCCTGGGCAACTGTCTAGGCCTGGGCAACTGTCTAGGCCTGGGCAACCTGACAGTATCTTAGCCCACGTGCAGTCTCTGACTGTGCGGCACTTTGCCTGGATCAGGCTAGTGCTTTCATACATCATACATACAATTGAACTTGTGGTGGTTCATGCTACGTGAAAATTACAATATATGTGAAAATGAAAAAGTAATCACTCACAATAATTCTTTTAATCCAATTTTTAAGCGATTTTCCCCGGATCGGCTATTGACAGATTCCGTCTAAATGTCAAAGTATTATTAATGATACAGCTGATGCAGATCCGGAGAAAAAACGGCTGAAATATGGATCAGTTCTTTTAGAACAGGCAAACGATATTCCCACAAGCGGCAGTCAGAATTCCAAGTAAGCAGCACGTATATGAAATGAGATGTCAATTGAAGAGAAACTCACAGCGGCAGGAAATTTTTATTCACAAAATACCGCGTGCAAAATCAAAAAGTGTAAAGCGTTTGAGACGAACAAAATGTGTGCAGAAAATTTTTTTATGAAAGCACAAGCCTGATCCAGGCAAAGTGCCGCACAGTCAGAGACTGCACGTGGGCTAAGATACTGTCAGGTTGCCCAGGCCTAGACAGATGAGGGGGTAAATAGAAATAGAAATGGTAGTGAGACTCCAGCGTGTACTCGCATTCAGCTCACTACCGTTGGCCAATCAATTTAGCACGATGTTAGCCGCACAGCACAGAAATGCTGCACGATTGCACATCCGTGCACGTGTGCAGAAAAGACCACAAACTACGCCCAGTTATGCTTTCAGTGTAATTCAACCGACCAATTGTACTCCACCAGCGCCAAATATGTCCTACACATGTCTAGGCCTGGGGAACCCACGTGCTGTTACTGACTGTGCGGCACTGCCTGGCTTGTGCTACAGGGTATAGCCGTTGTATTGATCAACTGTGCTGCCAAGAAAATCCGGTTTTACGTCATTCTGGTTGTCCATCTATATTTCGTTGTGCTATTTTTATTGTAGGAACGCCAAACATACCGTAAATACCCGCGTATAAGACGCACTTTTTTTCTTCATAAGTTGCCCTAAAAACCCAGGTGCGTCTTATCCATGGATACTATTATTATAAAAATTACCGTAAATACCAGCGTATAGGACGCACTTTTTTTCTTCATGAGTTGCCCTGAAAACCCAGGGTAATAATGAACTGTATCTTCAAAATCATGAAACTGTAATATCAACCAATCATTGAGTAGTATTTGACTCTTGTTAGAGCAGAAACTTTTCCTTAAAAATGTCATCCAATCATTCGACATGACGACCAAGAATGAGAAGTGCACTTTCCACGATAGTCTACATAGTCTAGACAGACATCTGCTGACTGACAGGATGAATGAGTCAGCAATCAGCACACACGATGATCATAGCGATTGTATGGAGGTCACCGTGATTGACTTAAGTTCACCGTTTCTATAAAAATTAATGGAAATTAAGGACTAAAATTAGGATGCGTCCTATACATAGGTACACAGTTTTTCCATCGTTTTTAGGGTCAAATATCCACTGCGTCTTATACATGGTATCGTCCTATACGCGGGTATTTACGGTACATACAGAACAAAAATTAACTCAGCATCAACTTATCAACCGATAAAAGCAAGTTTATCATAAAATATCACGAACGTAAAAAATTTTGGAAAAATTCAAATTAATTTTAAAATCCAGTTTGGAGGGTTTTACACGAAACAGACATGGGATTGAAACTGCTTTCTGTTTCGTAAAATGAAAGAAAAAAACAAAATAAGAATAAAAATATTTGAAAGTACCTCTTGCAAATAGTCTGTCGGTTAAAAGACACGTCAAATGCGAATATACATTATGTCGTCGAAGCAGGTATCATCTAGCATTTTAATGATGAAAAAACTATAAAAAGTCTTCTGTTATACATGTCTGTAAAACTTTTGAATTTTCAAACATAATCATAAATGGCAAAGTAATTGTTTATACGAAACTCGAAACGTCTGTAGTGGGCTACACTATTAATCGAACCTGTAGCAACTTGTGATTTCACTTTCTTTTCAATTGTATTTCCATTTCCACCGATGCTTGTTTTAATCAACGATTATTGCATAATATACTTTTTCCTCGCGCGTTCTTCTTCTGCTTGTTTCCGTGGAGCTGTATCATTGCGTGTTTGTGAATCACGACGATTAACGGCAAAATTGACTTGTCGCCACATTTTTCAGGTTCGCCAATTATAATTGCCGATCAATGCGACGGAGTTCGGAGCTGGAATATATTTTGTGCGTGGATATTTGCATCGGACATTGAATTCTCACTTACCGTGAGTTCGTTCCTTTGTCTGCTTGTACTGTAACATTTTCCCGTTACATTTTTGCACATATCCACTACATAATTGGTAAGTCCTGTGTGTCCTTAAGCGTACTATGGCTTCCGATGAATCCAGGCGTAAGCAACTCCTTTGCTGGCGTAGATCTCGGTGATAGAACTCCTTCACAGCTTTTGCGTCACATGCGTTCCCTCGTGGGCAACACAAAGTTAGACGATTCCGTCTTACAACAACTTTGGCTGAATTGCCTGCTGTCTAACACCACTGCCATCCTTGCTGTGTCGATCGACAAAGTCTCTCTTGACACATTGGCAGAACTGGCAGATAATATCCACGAGCGCTTTGACGGAACTAGCGTTAATCAAGTATCAGAAGGTGATAAGCTCTCAAAGTTGGAAGCCACCGTGGCCACGCTGACTAAGGGAATCGCATCCTTACAGCTCACTATCTCCAACATAGAACGCCCCAAAACGTCTTGATTTAGATCTCGGAGTCTATCAGGCAATAGAAGCCGTTCTGGTCCTCGCGATGCTAACTGGTTTTGCTATTATCATCGTTGCTCTGGAGACGCCGCTCGCAGCTGCCGTCCAGGTTGCAAACGTCCTAATGAACACACAGCCACTAAGTCGGGAAACCAGGTTGTCAGTCAGTAATGGCAACGGCTGCTCCTGGCAAAAACGTTAGTCGCCTTTTGTACTTCTACGATGCATCTACTAAGCTCAACTTTCTCGTAGACACCGGCGCCAAAGTTAGCGTTATACCGTGCAGTTTCGAAAAACGCGACCACCGTCCATCAAGCATTGCATTGCAGGCGGCCAACGATTCGAAAATCTCGACCTACGATGAGAAACTTATGAAACTCGCTCTCGGACTCAGACGTGAATTCCCCTTCGTCTTTCTGATAGCCGATGTGCAAGAGCCCATAATCGGTATCGACTTCCTGACGAAGTACGGTCAAATAGTCGATCTTCGGTACCGACGAGTACACGATAACACCACGTCACTCAACGTCGCCGGGAAAATCTGTTCCATCACACCCACGTGGTCTGCGCATTTTCGTCCTGAATAATGCCACTTACAGCGATGTCTTGCGCGATTTCCCGACCAAAATACGCCTAGCACCATACATGCAGCGACCTACCCACTATGTTATTCATCACATCGTCACTAAAGGGCATCCAGTTTTTGCTAAAGCTCGCAGGCTACCGCCTGAAAATCTTAAAGCAGCAAAGTGCGAATTGGAACATATGGCTGCATTGGGTATAATTAGACCGTCAACTAATCCGTGGGCATCGACGTTACATATGGTTGCCAAGAAAAAAGGCGATCGGAGACATTGTGGCGATTATCGTGCGTCGAATAGTGTTACACAACCCGACCGCTACCCTACTCCGCACATTCACGATTTTTCGCTTAGCCTTTACGGAAAATCAGTTTTCTCCAAACTGGACCTCGTACGTGCATACCACCAGATTCCCATGGCCCCTGACGATATTGCTAAGACTGCTGTATTAACGCCATTTGGTCTTTTCGAATTCCTTCGCATGCCTTTTGGTTTGCGCAACGCAGCTCAGTCTTTTCAAAGGTTCATGGATTAGATTCTTCGTGGTCTTGATTTCGTATTCGTGTATATCGACGACGTATAAGTAGATAGCTCATCACACGAAGAGCATGTAAGAGACCTCCGTAAAGTCTTCCAACGCTTCACCCAATGCGGCGTTAATATCAATCCCGACAAATGCGTTTTTGGCCAGTCGACCATTGATTTTCTCGGCCATAGGATTGACAGTAATGGAATAAGCCCACTACCCGAAAAGACACGGTCCATACTCGAATACCCAATGCCACAATCAATCAAAAGCTTACGTTGTTTCCTAGGCGTCGTTAATAACTATGGACGATTTAGTCCCAACGACGCTAAAATACTTCAACCGCTAACCGACATGCTTAAAGGAAATCCCAAAAAGTTGACGATTACAACCGTTGCAGAATCCGCATTCGTCGATGTTAAAGAACTTTTGAGCAACGCTTCCGCTCTGAGTCACTTAAAAACCGACGATAACGCGCATTTGGTCCTGGAAACCGATGCATCACAATTTGCAGTCGGAGCCGTGCTGCAGCAATAAGTAAACGGAGAAATTCAACAACTGTCATTTTTCTCACGAAAGTTGAAACCAGCCCTGACTAGGTATATGTAATGAATTGTATTGTATTGAATTGAATAACCAACCCAAGAATTAAAGTGAGAACATACGACGCTCACTCGAATCACAGTTTGTATTGAATAATGACCAGAATGAATGAATGACAATCAGAACTTGAATAACAGTATAATTGATTATTGTTGAATGAATGATGATGAATGATTGAGTATTATTGATCGTTAACCGAACAATCACCACAGTATAGCACTTATGGACGCGAATTTCTCGCCATTTACCTAGTTATTAAACACTTCTGTCACCTACTAGAAGGACGCACCTTCACTGTGTTCACTGAACACAAGTCAATCCTTCAGGCGTTCCGTTCTCCCGACAGACCGAAACTCTCCAAGGAAATTCGTCAACTGGACTTTATCGCGCAGTTCACTACGGATATGAGACACATCGATCGTGACCGTAACATAGTCGCTGATGTCTTATCGCGTGTACTATCCAACAGATAAGTAATCCAGTACTCGACCTGTCAGCACTGGTCAGTCATCAAGAAAACGACTCTGAATTTTCCGAAATCGTCGCGAATATGTCATTCAAATTTGAACTTTTGCTGCTGCTCGATTGCGATGCCAAGATCCACTGTGATATATCGACCGGTAAACCGAGACCTTTCGTCTCGCAAATATATCGCTGGAAGATTTTCGATCACTTTCACGGACTGTCACATCCCAGCATTTGCTCAACCGCAAAACTAATAGCAGATCGTTTCATCTGGCACAATAGGCAATGTGAAATTCGTCAATGTGCAAAATACTGCGTGATTTGCCAGATCAGCAAAATCCACCCGCACACCCGTGCACCCTTGAGTACATTTCCTTTACCTGACGGTCGATTCACGCACGTCCACTTGGACATCGTTGGTCCTTTACCGGTATCCTGAGCGTATATTTATATCCTAATCTGTGTTGACTGATATACACGCAGGCCCATGGCAGTTCCTTTGCGAGATATTTCTACCGAAACCATCGCACGAACATTCGTTAATTCATGGATATCCATTTTTGGTGCACCCGCTATCATAACCAGCGACAGAGGATCGCATTTCACAAGCACTTTGATCCGTGAACTGAGTCGTTTACTAGAATGTAGTCATTTGCGCACTCCTACATATCATCCTGCAGCCAATGGTCTAATCGAACGTTTTCATCGTCATTTGAAAGCTGCCCTTACCGCTTGTTCTGGAACAGAGTGGTACGAACGTCTTCCTATCATACTTCTCGGTATCAGAAACACCGTTAAAGAAGACATCGGTTGTTGTTCTCAGAATTGGTATTTGGTACAACACCGAGACTGCCTGGTGAGATGACCCTGGATACCCGCACTACTGGTAAAGTCGACCCAGCGTCTTACTGCTCGAGACTAAAGCAACACTTCCAGTCTATCAAACCCGTACACACACGCGTTGCTGAATGTCTATCATTCATCCAGAACCACCTCAAAACTTGCCCACATGTCTTCGTTCGAGTTGATGCTGTCAGAAAGCCATTACAAACTTCATACGAAGGACAATTTAAAGTAATCGACCGCAAAACTGAATATTTCGTTTTCATACGCAACGGCGTTTAGGACACAGTAAGCATAGATCGCTTAAAACCTGCATACAACGAGGAAAAAACATCACAAGAAGCTGTCCCTTTGATTCCACCTACACAACCTATGAAGACCGATGACGTTACATCCAATTGACTCTCACCCATCCTGTCTACCCCTTCATCTCGTCAAACACGTACCGGCCTTAGAGAGATGTTCCCCGCAAGACTGGTTGAATACATGCCTTAAACGGTGTATCGAGCGTTCATCCGTAGACTCACGCTCTAGGGGGAGTTCTGTAGCAACTTGTAATTTCACTTTCTTTTCAATTGTATTTTCATTTCCATCGATGCTTGTTTTAATCAACGATTATTGCATAATATACTTTTTCCTCGCGCGTTCTTCTTCTGCTTGTTTCCGTGGTGCTGTATCATTGCGTGTTTGTGAATCACGACGATTAACGGCAAAATTGACTTGTCGCCACATTTTTCAGGTTCGCCAATTATAATTGCCGATAAACGCGACTGAGTTCGGAGATGGAATATATTTTGTTTGTGGATATTTGCATCGGACATTGAATTCTCACTTACCGTGAGTTCGTTCCTTTGTCTGCTTTTACGGTAACATTTTCCCGTTACATTTTTGCACTTATCCACTACAAACCGTTCGAAATATTTGCAGAATATGTACAATTACAAAAGCCAACAAACACAGTTACCCACACATCCTCAAATGTGTGCTGGAAAATTGGTGTCAAATCATTAGCAGTTTGGTCTCACATAAACTGTTAAATATTACACCTGACTCGTATATCAGTTCATGTGCGACAATTGGTAACCTCAGTATAGAAAATGTAATATCCGGTTCAGGAGATTTCGCGATTAAAATAGGAGAATCATGCATCAAACCCTTGAGTTTCATGTTGGCCATACCAATTTATAGCACTAAGATATTCACTTGCATGATTATTTATGTCGATTATTACTTTCGAATAATACACAAAACTGCGGGTAACAGGCTTACTGACGTCAGCGAATTCGACTTTGATTACTGTAGCGACCAAATCGTCACTGGGGAATAGTTTCTGTCACGGAAACTAGTTGCCTGCTACAAGCCACGAGATTCTTATACCGGGAATGACGGACGTTTATGAATCGATCCCAAATCAGAACAATACGCTGTACTGTATTGACAACGACGATTAACATGCAAAATATAACAAACCTCAACGGTAATCGAATACGGGTTTCAATGCAAGCCCAACGTGTCCAATAAACGGAAGTCAAACAGCTCAGTTAAGAGCACAAAAAAAATACCGTTTTCCAATAACGGTAAACACGGGTAACGCACAAATCGAAATGTGCGGGAGCCCAGGTGCAGTTAAATAAAGGAACAATGTTTGGGAAAGAAAACTCTCACAGATTTAACATTTAGTTCAAGTGTTATTTTTAATTTGAAGAACAAACAAAAATATCACGGGAAAATCATGACTGGATAAGGAACACGGGTGTAGAGTGGGAAACAAATTTCTCCAGTTCGTTTGATCTTACTGACCGAAAGAGGAATTTTCAAGACATCAACGCGGATTCATACAACCGGAACTATCGATTTGGTGTACAAGAATTTCGACAGAGCTCACACCAAACAGAAATTTATCAGGAATAACCACAATGCCGTAGTGGGATACATGTTGAAATACTTCACGAAGTTGTTTGAGATGTACAGTGGAATTTTTAATTGCGATTAGGACATCATCATTGTAGACGTAAACGAAAGATAGACCGAGGAAAAATTGGTCGATGAATCTGTGGAAAGTTTGTGCAGCATTGCGTAAGCCGAATGGCACGTTGGAAAATTCGAACATACCAAATGAAGTGGTGATGGCAGTTTTGGGAATATCTTCGTCAGCTACGGAAATTTGATTATATGCGCGCACTTAATCAAACATCTAGAACCCAGATTTTCCGTGAAGAGACAGTGAAAAATCATGCATGTGCAGAATAGAATATCGATCTGGGATCGCTACACGATTTAAAGCACGATAATAGCCACATGGACGCCAGGCGTCCGGTTTGATCTTTTCGACCATGTGAAGAGGTGTGGCCCAAGGTAAATTTGATGGATGGATTATTACGAGTTCCATCATATGCTCGAATTCTCGTTTAGTAGCTTAAAGTTTGTTAGGCAACAGTCAGCGTTGTCTACTGAAAACCGGGGGTCAACGAGTTGAAATATTGTGTTTGATATCATGCTTCAAAGGGGTATCGGGTGCACAGGGTTTGAAGATATCCGAAAATCCCCTCATGAGAGTAACGTAATTCGGTGCAGTATTTCGAATCAGGACCTGAATAGTTTGTATGGGTGAGTTACACAAATGGCCGATGGCGTTATTCTTTGCGACATTGACAATGAGTTTTCGTGTACTCACGTTGACCGAAAGATTAAAGTGTAAGAGAAAACCGGCACTCAGGATAGGAGTTTTGACATCGGCAACAGTAAAATTCCATCGAAAGTTACGTCGCAGATCGAGGTCGATGGAGAGTGATCATTGACCGTATTTGGTTATTCAAGTACCGTTCGCCGCTTGTAGGGTCAATGAAGAGTGGTTTCTGCGTTCTGATTTTGTGGGTGAGATGACGCTCAGTTCGTCTCCCGTGTCGATCAGGAAACGCATCTTTGTTGAACCATCAATGACGCAGAATTAGCGGCTGGTGTTATTGCCAGACTGAGCTGCCGCTTCTACTGCCTGGCTTCGCAGCTACCCTGATTTTGGTTTTGTGTTTTGAAGCTGTATGATGTTCTTACCACTACGAGGACGGCTTCGACTTCTGTTTAAGTGCTGTATTTGTGAAGTCAAATGGCTGATCTGGGATTTCAAATCAGATATATCCTAGCTCAAATCTGTGTTGGAAGTACAAGGGGTGGAATTTGGTTGGCTGACCGTGCAGATTTGATGTATTATGAGAGATGTCATAGACTTCATCTGCAACTTGCGCGATCTTGTCTAGGTTACTATAGTTTTTCATGATAACAAAAAGTTTGCTCAAATCGTTTGACAAACTCAGGAACCAGATCTGGTGTAGTATTTGTTCGCCAACCTTCTGTGTGCCCTGTAACTTTAACAAATGACGTAAGTGTTGTGAAGGTGTACGATCTTCTAGCTCATCGGCGGGACCAATTCAAGAGATAATCGCAGAATAAAGCCTATCATAATGATCTGCAACAGGGTGATCATAGATTAAATCAGCAACTTCTTTGGCAATGGAAGTTGGGAGCATTCCAACAAAGCGGTTGTAGCATGCGCGTTGCGTTCAAACACGGTATAACTCTAATAAAGCTTCGATTCATGCAAACCATAGACGTTGATCTGTCTTGTCGGAGACGGGTATTATGAATTGATTGATAAAATCTTCTTCCTTGTTGTCTTCGTTGTTTGTAT
>JACCGJ010000997.1:0-12236 GCA_013407085.1 Atriophallophorus winterbourni
AAAGTCGCTGTGGTATCAAACCAGTTGAAATACTCAGATTCTAATGACTCTACTCAACAAACCCTTATTCTAATCAATTATCGGAAGATCAACGCATTTGCCTTTCCCTTTCTAATATATCTTTCGGGATCAACGCATTTGCCTTTCCCTTTCTAATATATCTTTCGGGACTTGCTCACCCGCGGTTAGTGCAGTCGAGCATCTATAATTATAAGCAAGTGGATGTCTCTTTCAACCAACTGTAAAAATACAATGGTTAATCGTTGTACCGAAGAAATAATTTAATCGATATCTCGCTGTAGAGGACCTTCTTCGGTCATCTTTTCTCTGAAGATTTTCAGGCGATATGATGTTTTTCCATCTTTTATAAGTATCTAACTAAATTACTTAACTTCCGCTTTAATCATAGGATTTTTACTCGTATGTTTCGTATGTAGCATCCATAGAGTTAGAAAAAAGTACAATTTTATCATATTAAAATCACGCAACTAGTAAAAAAATTACTCGGGAAATACATTGACGTTGTTTGATTTTTCGTATTGCCGATTAATCACGACAGCGTACGCCTTAAAATTTTGTTATATAGATTATTAGATTATCTTCTCCTCTTTTGCAAACTGTACATTTCCAGTTATTATTATCGTTTATCTATCCTTGTGCCTAAATTTCAGCTTAATTTTGATTCATCATATCCGTCTAGGCCTGGCCAACCTAACAGTATTTTAGCCAACGTGCAGGGAAAACTGTGTGATGCTTTACCTGGATCAGGCTAGTGATTACGTACATTAGTATATCAATAAACACCAGAAATTAATATCTCGTTTCTCACGTTTTTATGTGAAAAATGCAATTAGCAAGAGCAATATGTATGATTTCAAAATTTCAGAATTCTCTTCTACATCTAATTTTAAATTTTTGTTCAGTTATTATTTATACTTATATTATAAACAAGTAGCTGTGCAATAGCAAATTATCTCAAAGAACCACACTAATTTTGGGTTTCCGTATTAGTTATGTTTGGTCATTCCCATTCCATTTGCATTTAAAGTTTACTAGTTATTTTCGCCGTCAAATTTCCGAAGCTAGATGAATACGTTGTTGAAAATGAAAATTCGCATACAGTAATTTTGGTATACCCATTTGATGAATACACATATTAATTTGTGTTTCCTGCAGCCGACAAATAATGCAGAAATTATATACTGTATGATGATGAAGGCGCTTGGAATGAAATTTCTGTTGATTTTTCTCTGGTTTGTTGCTACAATATTGGTCAACTTCTCAGCTGTGTCATATTCTCGAAGGCAACAACCACGGAACTAAGGCTTATCGACCAAGCTGAGTTGCAGGCTTCAATTCCGACTACCTCTACGTGGGATCTAGTTATACAAACGCCGTACCGGGTAAGTCAACCGGCGAAATAACCACAACGCTTATCGAATAATCAAGCTCCTTATAGAGCGTTTCGAAGCAATATAAAATATCGATCTATTTCCTATTTGACATTAATTTTGAAATCCCATGCCATTCAAAATGTTTGTTACATTACTGAAATCTTAGCGCCCATGTAGACAATTAGTTCGTATTCTGCAATACATACCTAAAGTAAACTGTTCGTTTAAAATGATCGTATCACTTTCAAAACCATCTGAAATTTTGGAAAATAGAGAACAAGATTGTTATGTTTGTGTGGGCATAAATTGCGCCAAGCTCGATAAAAATAATTCCAAGAGAAGACTGGGAAAAGGTTTCATCGTTACAGTTAAATTAATGAAAGATTACAAGTATTGACTGACGTTGCTATGTGGAACTCGCTCAAAAACGAGTTCTGATATCTATAGTATTACCAAATCAAGCGAACGTAGAATCATTTCGGGGAGACTGTGACTCAAAGGATTTTTGATCAGTTGCTGTGTTGCTTAGCATGCCCACCTTAAGAATAAACATAGTGCTACCTCATTGCCATTTGGAAAAATTGTATTTCCCAGACTGAGTTAAAAATCAATTTCTACCTGCTGCTTGATGATTACTTTAGCTCGATGTTTCGTTTCACGAGGTTAAGCGCAGTAGACGTTCATATTTATCACGTCTTTAAATATTGGTTGATTGTACCACAATTTTTGGTATAATCGTGAGATTTTAAAATTCACTTCGAAATGTCTTATTATATAGTAAATAGCATTTCGCCTGTTATTTATTGTGTTATAGATATATATGTTGTGTAATACAATTTCCGTTAGAGGAATGCTGTGTTGCATTGTCAACTGCGATCGAGTCTAACTGATATACTTGCCTTTTATATTTGTCTTTCGTATTCGGTAGCCTCCGGTTATAACACTACATATATGATCTGCTAGTCTACACGGCGTTTTATCTACTTCAGTGTTTTCGTGCATAATTACTTATGGTTGTGTAATCGTGTTGCACGGATTTGCAACCATGCAACACTTACATGATGCGCAGCAAACGCCGTGTTAAATTGATTTGCCACCGGTAGTGATCTTCATACGAGTACACGATTTAATCTCACTGCCATTGCTATTTTCCTTTTCGTTATCTATTCAGGCCTGGACAATCTGACAGCATCTGAATCATGCTCAGCAGTTCCGTTCAAGGTCCACAAAAGTTGCTTTTAGACCACTCACAATCTCCAAAAACGAAAAAAGGCGAATTTGCTATTTCCGTCAATTATATGTGCTGATTAATGGGATCATCCTTGTAACATGCAAGAACAAATATTCATCTCTGCAGTTTGAATTTGGTGCGTACATACGTCTCAATTGCCCAAACTTACGGTTTGTATGAAGCGACAACTCTGACTTTGGGTAGAGTGTCGTTTAGCCACCGTTTGTAAGTAGGCATGCATAAGGTTATGTTACCTATGCTTCGACACCTCTATAGGAATAACGACGAACATTCTTCATTGTGTTCCTGTTTGCGTATCATTGCTAATTTGACGCGGTGTTCTCTGTGCAGTACAGAAGTATTACACGTTGCTACATCCATGCAACGTGAACTTAAGGGAGTTGGTTCATTTTCATTTTTTCTCAAGAAGATTATGTAAAGTTTTCTTTGTTGATGATCTTTATCTATTTATCATAAGAAAACAACGTTTTGCCATTTTCACTTCTCACAGGGAGTAATTGAAGTTGCGCCATCTCCGGTGAACAAGTTCCAAATCCTAATCAACACTACTTCAGATTCTTCCCTGGATATTAACTACATCGTGAAACGAAATGAGGAGTCGATGGTGATTGAGCTGGTAATTAATGTGTCAGTACTCACAATAACTACTTTTAGACTGCTCGGCGTGATTCTGCTCAAAGTTATTCGACTTTGGGTGATGAGGAGAAAGTCTACGTGCAGTTGTTGTTGGTCACAATCGCGGGACTGGTTCTGGTGGTGTTTGTGGTCTCCATAATTTTCTCCTGTTGGTGGCTACGGAGTCAAACGTGTGACCGTTCGGAGCAACCAGACAATCAGGGTAAAAGATTGAACGGTGGCGCTTTTTCAATTTCGTTTGATTGAATCTTCCGTTTTTAATTCAATTGATTATTTGGACTGCTAATACGAGTAATCTGTATCATGCATACATACATACATACATATATACATACATACATTCATACATACACTTACATACATACATACATACACACACATAAATACATATATACATACATATATTTAGGTAGATATGTATGATACTAATCGCTGATTCATGCACAAGTAAGAATTTGCCTGCACACCTTCGCGATTTCAAATAAAATCTTCTGATACCTATAATACCAATGCTTGTCCGTGGTATATGCTCATATTGTGGATTTGTCTGTGTCACGTTACTCCGTTTCCGTTTCAATTGTTTCTACGTTTTTGATCCACTCTGTCAGCCTCTATTAAAACCATCCATGATGCCCAAACGGAAAGAAAACGATAATTGGTCAAACATTTAACACGCGAACACCCACATAATCTGAATCAAATTCTTGACACTTCTATTTTGGCTGCACTTGTTATACCTTCGATCTGATTTGTCAGTCAATTTCGTATCATCCAGTTCCTTTTCATGCCTCACCGTGTTGTGCTCGTTCGACCGCTCCCTCGCCGTAGCACGGGTGTGTAATAATGCAGTATTTATGTTCTGTGTTGCGAACATAGTGCAAATTGATTGGCCACCGGTAGTGAGCTGCATGCTGAAACAGGCTGGAGTCTCACTACCATTTCTGTTTTCTTTCTATCTGTCTAGGCCTGGGCCACCTGACAGTATCCGAGCCCACATACAGTCTCTGACTGTGCGGCACTGCCTGGATCAGGCTTGTGCTTTCATACATGCATACATATATACATACATCCGTGGAATCGCATATCATCAACTCGCTTCTGGCGCTCTTCATCTGTTTCTGTTTCGTGACACGTTGCGACTTTATGCTATTGTTGTTAACGTAGATTTATGCGATTTTCTAATTTTCATACGCGAGCTCTTTCCTAGTGCACATCACACCCTTTGGAATAGGATTGCATTCGCTGGACAGTGCGCAGGCTGCCACAGTAAAAATTTCCCGATTATTAACGGGACCTATTTCACATCTCGCTATGCTGTGGATACACATAATTGTTTGCTTACATACATGCAACCGTGAGCTTGAACATAAAATGCTTATTTGCATGCATTTACATCACACACACACACCATGATTGGTTTCGTGCTGTTCGCACTCATCAGTTAGGGACAGTACAATTAGGATCAGTATGTGTTCGAAACAGTGGAGGAATGGTAAACAAGTGGCGCTTGTATGCCTCTGTTGGTTAATGCTTTCACGACCAAACGAAAAGCCGCAAGGAAGCTGTCGTGCTGATGTCGCTCTAATCGTTCACGAAACTAGATTGAATGCACGTTCCATTCGCGGTGTGGGCACCTTACCCTAATTTGTTTGTGCATTAGTTTATCTCCTCAGGATTCCAACGTGTCAAGGTTTTATGGTAGTTTAGCATTCGCTGCATACTACCTGGATAATGTTGTCCCTAATAATGATAACCAATCTGTTTCAATCACGTGTGCCCAAGCACAGGTAGATGATATAAAATATCTCAAAAATCAATAGGGACACTCTCATATCGCATGGTTCGTCATAAACTCCTCGAGCTTAAAAGCGAAAACCTCAACAGATTCTGATCGTGTGATTTCTTCAGGCAAATAGTTCCAAGTGAAACAAATTCTCACCGAGAAAAAATTACGACGTATATCCAATCGAGAATGCGGAATGCTTAAAGGCTTTGAATGTGTTCGTGTTCGAGTAAGGTCACTGGGCTTTAGCAAGTGTTTAAGAGGATGGTTTACAGAATACCCGATTTTGAAGGTCAACATAAGGTCACTACGTATCCGCAAACCCTCAAGCCTGAATACTAAAACCTAAATTGCATGCATTTAATAAACAGTTTGTTTTGCTTCCTTTCTCAACACACGCGATAATATATGCAGTACATCTTGCCGGGACTAAGATCGTCAACATTGTTTAACACGTTCTCCCATTCTCGCACAAATTGAGCTTTCTTGACTCAAATACCGTTGTACGTTCTTTCTGTTCTAGTCTATTATGTGAAGGTTCCGCAAGAGGTAATGTCAACCATCCACGCACTCAGCAGCATGCACTGAGTTATTTTTCGCCTGCAGTTTTTCCGTGCAGTATTGCGCCTCGTTTTATTAAATCCATCCACTCACCCATTCAAATGACGCATGCGGTAATGCTCACGGTTCCTTTAGTAGCTGGTTTATCAATCAGCTGCAATTTAGCAAATCGTGTACAATGTCTTCGTTGCATGGGTATCTGTAGTTTTGACAAAGCCTCATAATCTCTTCGTCTGGATGTTGTCATCAATGTTCATTCTTTTTGTACCATTTTTTTTCTGTGCACTCGATAGCAACTCGCTCAAACTGTCCCATGTTTCTTCGTTCCGCTGCTATTATTATGCAGTGAGATAACGCACATCGTTGTTTCTTATAAACTGATTATCTAGAACACGGTCACTAATAAAAGTTATTTTCTTTAGACTAGTGCCTTCTTACGTACGGAATTGATTCGTGTTTGACTTGAGTACGGGTGGTCATTTCAATTGTGCAGTTGGCTCCGATAAGTCATTATCATCGTAATCATCTTCAGGAACTGCGTTACCCCAATGCTTAGCTGCCATACAAGCATGAAAAAGTAAAATCCCAAAAGAGGAAGTCCTGAAATTGAACAGTTGCGGGATTTATTAAATTGTTGGTACAAAATAACTGGGATATGGGATATGTTACATGCATTCAATCAATTTTTGTGAACAAGTAGATCGACCTCAGCTCGACAGCTTTCTTGTGGCCTTCACTGTCATGCATCATAATCAAACATAATCAAACACTGCAAGAACATGCTTAGTGCAAGACCGCCAGTGAATGTGGCTTCGAGACGTATACTGAAGCGTCACTAGCCACGGCGACATCTAATCGTGGGAACCCCAGCTTGTAAGTAAGGCTGCCCGAATTTTGAAAGGTTACTAGTGAGGGTCTTTAGCTGCCTATGCGGTGTGACGGTTTGGCCACCACGACTTGTAAAACAATCATGTTGCGGATTTGCGAAACATTCCATTTGGGAAGTCAGTGTTCCGGTACTTGGAAAACGTTGCCCAACCAGCGTAACCAGTCCAGGTTGATCTGCTTCTCTATACTAACATTACTCACTTTACTTACTTTTGTGCGATTATCTCCTCCAGGAAGATGAGTCGGCTTCAATCAAGATTCTTGGGGATTTTGGTACAAAGCGGCCTCCCCAGCACCACTCAGCGTTTGTTCGAGTCAGCTTCTCTAGCCTTTGCACAATCGAGTGTGACCTGCAAGGCAGCAGGGAGTTGCCAGAAAGAGGTGGTGTGCATTAACTAACCGTCTATCAGATTCTGTTCCAGGTTTTTCCTCAGGGTTTTCTCCCAAAGCCTTTCCTGTGATCGGGTATCCCACAAGGCAGCGGAGATTGAAAACCAGGGTTTTTCTTCCCTTAGATGAAATGCCCTCCCAGGCTAACGAGCTCCATCTGCCCGATGCAAACTGGTTTTCAGGCGCCAGTCACTCGCCCTCGCCCCTTCTCCTGTTGGTAGAAGCAGTTCCACCTGGCTCGGGGAGCCACTCATGCAGGCCAGAAGCTGGACTTGGTTGTCAGAGGCTATTTGAGACGCATGCCATATGGGAGCATTTTTTAAACAGTGGGAGGTTATCCCCACTGCCACCCCAGGCTATGATAACCTTTGGAACCTATACTAGCATTACTTTCACAGAGCTTAATCCGGAGATCGTAGTTGTTAGCAAAGCGCCAATGTCTAAAATGCTACGAAGACAGCAGTTGTAGGATACTTGGGAACGTTGAATGCGCTTCTTATGTAAGATCCAAGATTTTCACTCATACGTAATACAGATCGAATCGTCGCTTTGTAGGTAGTCGCTTCATTCCCTTGAGGGTTGATTTGAAGCGAAATTATCCAACTTTAACCTTTGACTATGCGGTAGTTTTATGGTTTAGGGCTTGTCTAAGAGACTACATGATATAATCAAAATCTTTTTTAATGCCTGGATAATTGAACGCGCCTAATTACCAGACTCAACGGCAGTTCGGTGCCCAATAGTGTGGCGTCAGAACTTTCTCTATGCCTACCATGGTTAGGGCTTAAGTGTTTTTTTCCTGTGATTGTGATAGTTCGCATTTCCTTCATCGGCATTCTCGAATGGATTACAACCATGGTAGGTGGTTTCACGAGCAAACTCAAATCCAACCCGATGTGCATGCAACATAAACCTACTGTATCCCATACTCCATCTACCAATACTGACCTGCTGTTTCCGCGCACAGGTTATCGAAGAACAGCATGTGACCAGTAAACCGAAAAGTGCCGAGTTCGATACTCAAGACGAACCAGAATTAATTGAATTGTCTTCGAGAATGGCTGCTCAAGCGAATCAGATTGTTAACGATCTGCCCACAGCCCAGGTTGGTCATTATTTTGTTACGATAGCTTTGGCAGTTGAGCCCTTTTACTACTACTCACTGAGTAGCTTGGTATTCTTTTGTTATTGTTCATTGCTAGCTTGTGTGTGTATGCAAATTTTAAGGGTGAATAAGATCAATATAACCAGACATGTTTCTGAAAAATGTTCAAGGAACAAGATGTCTACGTTAGGACTGAATGGGAAGATCAGTATTGCTGTCTTATCTATTATGCTGAGAATAATCTTCTCAAATGAAATATAATCTTACTGTTATAGCCTGATGTGTAAAATCAATACCATTTTTATAAATTATATGCAAACAAATAGGACAAGGACTCACTTACACGCGGAGATTCCTAAAGCTTAACCCTTTGTCTACTGACGGTAATTCTAGTTACCACCTCAAACAAGCAGTCGATTGTTCAGTAGCTCCCGTCGGTACCTTCAGCCACCATAGGATTGCACTTGTCATGCGGCGTCTGGCATCTGATCTATAAAAAATTTTCATGTGTTTTATTTATGCCATAATTAAGCCGAATAACGCAAAAATATCATATAATACGTATAGCAAATACCGTAGACAAAGGGTTAACTAGAGCCTGCTTTCAATCGTTTTTGTGGACGGGTTCTACAATATGGAGCACGTTTTCTGTGACCTCCCTTAGCCCACGTGCAGTCTCTGCCTGGATCAGTCTTGTGCTTTCATAACATACTTTGTCTGGCTCCAGACCTGGCTAACACAGAAAGGCTAGCCTTAACAATAGCAAGGTCCCTTGACTCAGTGCTCATATTTTAAGCTAGACCTTGTCATCCAAGAATTTTGAACGCATAGACTTCTGTCTAAAAGACTTGGCAATTCCTCTTCACTTGCTCGACGTTTTACCAATACCGCCGGGTTCTTTCATCTCATCTGCTCTCAAACGGTCTGACCGTAACTTGTAGGCATAACTAGGAACTAGGAACTCTTGAACATATCGTGGATGGACAGAGTGACTAACGCTGAAATGCTTTCCAAAGCTGGTCTACAGAGCATGTTCACCCTATTACGTCAGCGCCGGCTGCGGTGGCTTGGTCATGTTTATAGAATGGAAAATGGTCGTATTCCGAAAGATCTACTCTATGGTGAGTTGCAATTAGGAAGTCGACCATTGGGCAGACCGCACTTGCGGTTCAAAAACGTTTGCAAAAGAGATATGAAAGCTCTTGGCATTGACCCCGCGAGCTGGGAAGAACTTGCTCTTGACCGCTCACTTTGGAGGCATTGTGTAAAGCGTCGTCTGCAAGCTGGGGCGGAGCAGATACAGCTCTTGGCTGCTGAACGCAGATCACGCCACCGACGTGTAACTGACGCCCTACAACCGAGTTCTGACTATCGTTGCAAGCACTGCGGGAGAGATTGTTCCTCCCGAATCCGACTGTTTAATCATTCAAAAAGCTGTAGAACATGAACATCCATGTGATTGTGATGTACATCCATGGTCGACATCGATCGGATGAGGCCAACAAGAACAAAATTCCTAGGTTTTCACCTTTCATAGCTTCCATCAACAATCGGTCGTGTATGGTTGGAGAATGAGATCAGAAATATCTATTTCACAAAACTATCTATCGAGACCACGGAAGTCTGGCATTTTTGAACGTCAATCTGCTTGATCACTTTCAAATGCGCGTGTAAAAATTCATGAGAACAACTCACACATTCACAGCGTTTACAATTGGTTTAAAGTTGCGAGTAAGCTACCTTTGTTGCAAGTCAGAGGTTCGTAGATCGATTTCCAAGATATGTTGCGCCGTCTAAGTCTTTTGCTGTGCAATCCGATTTTGAAGCACAAACACCACGGAATTGTAGAGCTTCGAGCAGTAAGTGTTTTTATTCACAGGTTCTTTTGCTCACGAGGCACAGCACATATATTTACGACGACCACGCAGTCGCACTGTGGTTGTTTCAAGGCGAGTAGATCCAGAGAGGTGAGCGAATTAGAGAGAGAGCAATGCTTAAAATACATTCAATTCTTGCTTTCGCTAGGCGGGATACACCGTTCAACAATTGTGTTCAGTTTTCCATTGAATACCGCTGCTAGCGTTCATATAAATGATGGCTTTATTAATCCAAAGTTAACATCTGCAGCGGATAATGTGTGTTGTGCAGACGAGTGGCGGAATTATTACATTATCGGAAGGTAATAGGTTGTAGAGATATTTTGTCGATCTCTCTGCCGACTCTGGAATTGTCGACCTGGTGCGTCGGGGTAGCATTTCGCCGCGAGCGTTTTCTTCGTTATTGTGACTGGTTTTCTCGATTTGAGCGGAATCAGTTATTCGAGGTGAAACTTTATCGTGAAGGTTGAATCGAAATATCTCACCCTTGACATTGTGGTACTTAAACCATTGGATTCTTTGCACCCTATTCCACAATTTTAACCACAATGCTTTTCGAGCGATTATCGGTTAAGGCAGTGTTCTATTGCTTCAGTATCCCGAAACACCGTCCGTCTAAACCAACGCTTCGGTTGTGTGATTGTCGGTGTCTAGCTTCTCATATATTGTCACGACCATTTTTAATAGAGGACGTGATAGCAGACCCCCTTGCAGAGCTATTTTTAAATCCATTAGCAATCTCTTAGGATTGTAGTTTTTGTTTAAATTCAGATTTTTGTTAATAAGTAGTATATGACGTTCGAGAAAGAGGACGGAAGCACACGACCGGTTTCGCGGTTATTGCCGCTCATCAGGTATGCGTATCCGTGACCTGACATTCGAACGCCGTTCTGACTTTGTGCTAAACCCATTTATTTGCGAATTCGAGGATAAATCCTCATTTGCAAATTGAAATTTAGCTTTCATATGGGGACTAAGCTAAGTCCCACAATTGGTGCAATGTAGCACCGATAACTGTTTGGAATATTTTTCAACATTCCAATAACAGCACGATGGTTAATTTTTGATTGAAGCCAGCTTTTTATTATTAAGTAGTATATGACGTTCGAAAAGCAGGGCGGAAGCACACATGCCGTTTCGCGGTTATTGCCGCTCATCAGGTATGCGTATCCGTGACCTGACTTTAAACAAAAACTACCATCATGCTGTTATTGGAATGTTGCAAAGATATTCCAAACAGTTACCGGCGTTGCATTGCACCGACTGTGGGACTTGGGTTAGTCCCCACATGGAAGCTTAATTTCAATTTGCAAATGAGGATTTATCCTCGAATTCGCAAATCTCTTAAGGTATTTTGGTTGAAACTGTAGCATGGCTCTTCTGTGTATACTTGAGCCAAGATGGCCAATTACCAAGCTATTGCACGATAACGGATGATTGACTGTTACTATCTTCAACAAATGCTTTGAATTCTTTTACCCGGTCGCAAAGTCGCGTGCATAACAGCAGTTGCCTCCAAAGCAACCGTCGCTTTACGGTCGCTCGTAAGCGTTCGAAATGTTGCACCCAACGTTCAGACAACGCGAAATTCTCAACTGAATGGAAGGGATCGGTAAAGATGTTTCCCCGTCAATGTTCAATGAAGCGGAATGAATCTAGGAGTTAGCAACATGCTCATGTGAGCCGCTATACGGAAGCGCTTAGGTTGTTCAACCTTCCTGCCCAAAATTTATGGAACTTTTCACTATCTCAATTCTGGTGGCATTCAGTATGTCCTCTCTTAGATGGCTTCCTTCAGTTTCTCTTCCCCACAGCGTGCGATCAGTGTTTTTTGTCATCTAAATAATATCATGTTGATTGCATCTTAAAGGAACCTGCGTATATGTCATTATGGCACACACATACTGGTCGCATTGTATCGTAATATGGTATAGTACAGGAAATGTTCAAATGTTTGAAACACGTTTAACCTAGCGATTTTGTAATAGTTTTTATTTTGTTAACTCCGCCAAGGACGGTCCCAAGCCTGTCTGAGAAAGGAGGAGGGTTGGGCTTAGGGCTAGCAACCCTATCCCGTAAAACCTACATTGCTACGGAAACGATGACATCAGATCCGTGGTTCGGTCATGTCTGCAGGATGGATCCCAGTTCGCATACGAAGGTAGCCATGCACTGGCATCCGCAAGGTAAACGAAAAAGGAGACGGCCCAAGGAAACTTGGCGCAGAACGTTGGAACGCGAACTACATGCACAAGGATTCACGGTGCAGACGGCAAAGGAAGCAGCGACAGACCGGAACAACTGGCGTGAAGTTGTCTTCGCCTCATGTGCCACCCGGCACGGAGAGGAC
>JACCGJ010000998.1:4225-32680 GCA_013407085.1 Atriophallophorus winterbourni
ACTGAGCTCTTACATAATTTACAAACTTCATTATACCGATGTCACGGCTTAAACAAATTTCAAAGTTTCGATCTGGTGCACCAGCATTTTACATTCCATAGACTTCACCTGAAAGATTATCAAGAAGTTATAATAAACAGGTTGGTCGTACCAACCATATCCAACAGTGGCATACACTCGCAACTTGTTTACCATTCTTCCACTGTTTCAAGCGCATGCGAATCCTGATCCTACTGCCCCTGCTTGATGTGTACCAACAGGACAAATTCGTCGTGGGGGTGGGGGGTGATTAAAATGTATGCAAATGAGCATTATAGATATTATGAAGCTACGTTTAGTAACCGAGTGAAGTATCTGCTCCTCCGCAGCTTGCAGACGACGCTTTACACAATGCCTCCAAAGTGTGCAGTTAAGACCAAGTTCTTTCCAACTCGTAGGATTAATGTCAAGAGCATGGATGGGATTAAATTATATTGCAAAACTCTCAGTTGTGTAAAATTATCGTGTCAGATGTATCATGTATTGTATTGGCATGCTTTGAAAATTTCATCTCTACAGTCATGTATAACAAACTATAAAACATTACGTTCAGCATTAATCAATATCGATTACTTTGAAAGATTGTCAGCTCGTGGATCGGTCACTGTGAATCATATTTGGGAAGAAGTTAGTGTTTTGTTCATACAATTGCTCCGGGAATGTTACTAGATGATAAATGAGGACATTCTCAAAAAGATCTTCGTTTTGTTGGCCCAAATTGTGGTTCGTTTGATCGTGTGTATTCATCAGCAAAGTCTATCACATTCATTGACTGGTTTTCGAAAACACTCAACCCCTGATGAGCATCGAGTAGCATTTGCGGCCACATGCCGTAATCTAACTGAGTCGTGGAAGATTGATTTATGTGTGGCGCTTGGGTGTATGTAAAATTGCTGCAATGCCTGGGTGTTCTCTTATATTTGTCTGCAATGGGATGGGATCGGAAGATTTTCATCATATTGTCATTGATTAGATTCTGATTTTCTTCCGGGAAAATATGATTGCAAACCTGGATCAATTCCGGATGAATCAATTCAGTGTGCGGTGAAATGACTTGCATCATATTAGAAGATATGTGACCCTTAAAATCATTTAGTTGGTGAAAATGATATCTGCGTTGTTTTGTGTCAAAATCTACCCAAACATTGGTTTTCCTTACGACCTCTGAATATCTTGGATGAACATTTGTATCATGACTGCTCAAGGTTGGGTTCGGAAGACTTTGTGATCGATAAAGTATCGGTCGATGGCAGCAGGAATCGTTAGGCTCGGAACTAGAGACACAACAAAACGTTTCTGTTTCGACTCTCGTCAAGTCCATACTACACGTCATTGGGTGCGATGATGCTGTTCGAAAAGGGGTGAGCAGCGTGATGTGTGATTGAGATGTGAACATGTTTGAGATCCCGTTGAAAAATCTCTGTAAACTCTGTGTGATAGGAGTTCGAAGTGAACACGAGTCCACGTCGTAGGAATGGAAATTATTAAAATTAGCACATTTTGCTGAGCACTGTTCAAATGCGAGCATATTCTCATTGAACTCGGATCTTTTATCATCCGACCAGATTACATCTCCATGGAGACGCTGAAGTTCTTGAGCATGAGCAGCGGCTTCAAGTTGGTCTCTTTTTTCGTCTTCCGTGTTCATGGTCAAAAATCGAAGCACAAGTAAATTCATCACGGAACTAACGACAGTCAGACCAAAGAGTATAAATATCAAACTGAACGCAACATAATCCGGTCGACGTGCAAGGGAATCATTTCGTTGTAGTGCCACAAAGTCCCCAAAACCGATGGTGGTCAATGTGATGAAGCAATAATAAAAAGAATCCAAATAACTCCAGTCCTCATATTTCGAGAAAACAGCAGCTCCCAACGTCAACACTACTGCCCCGGTTGTAAAACTAACGAGCATTAAGTTGGTCTGTGAGACCGTCCCGCATTTGCAAGAGCATAACTTTTTGGTTCGCTTCAGTAACCAGGTGATTATTGTATTCATTCGCTCACCGATGCTTTGGAACATGACCAGGCAGAGTGGGATTCCTGGGATTGCGTAGCACATACAAAATATCTTCCCGTACGTGGTCTTTGGTGTGCTGTGTCCATAACCTGCAAATAAAATCGATATTTTGATAAGGTGAAGGTGACTGATACAAAACGATTGATAGGTAAATGGATGTTTGGGGAAATGGTGTGATATGAGACATCAATGCTGTTGGCTAATCTCCCCTTTGGAGACAACCGCACAAAAGTAAACTTAAAGTAATGGGGAACATTTGCATAATGAGAAAAAAACTATATAAAGTTAGTAGGACATTCTGGTTAGATGGGCTGCTACGAGTTGTTCTAGAGACTGCTTTCGTTACCCGATATGCACTCCGATGTGGTGAAGAATATCAGGTTATCAGTCTTTCAAATGAATAGCTTACTCTGAGGCCCGATTGATTAAAAATCGCATCATTATCATCATTCGACCATGGCCTAGTGGATTACAGTGGAATTTTATGATGAGATTGCTTGTTTGGATTCCATCGATGCATCTGCAATGGCTGTTTGGCTGAAATGAACTAATGTGTTTAAACTCTGGCATCCTTCATGCTTTGAATTGTTTCTTTGATGCGCATAAGGATGCCATACAATTAGAGGGAAAAGTAATAGCACGTTTCAGTATTTGATACGAATGTGATTATACGTATATAAGGCTGATGTAACGATAGTAATTTGACTGAGAAATAAAAAAATATAAGTTCGTACATTTAGCACTCTGAAACAGCTTAGTCATAGTGTGAAACATAAACATAGTATCCAAGATTCAAGATAGTTTCAAGATTCAAGAAATAATGGTATAAAAATGATCGTAGCTCTACAAGACCACAGGATATTCGTATAAGGATAATACATCTATATACAAAATAAATTGAGCCATTAGGGAGATCGACAGTTTTGTAGTTACAAAAAAGTCCTGTATTGTCTCGGTATGATAGAAAAAATATTCGTTTGGATAAATATCAGGTTATATAAACGGGATGTATGGTGGAATTGACTTGACTTCATCCCTTGAGTTCCTGGAGGAACATAGGGCCTCGGCAACTTGTTTAACATGTTGCTTTGGTTTCAGTAGCAGTTTGAGTTTTCTACAGAGTGGGGTTGCTGACCCCGCGTCTAACCCTCCTCCTTTTGCAGACGGGCTCGGGACAGTCCTCGGCGGAGTATTGTGATTGTGTAATCCGCAGGAAGCGGAGGTTTAGAATCAGAGTTTCCATCCCCTAGATGGACTGCCCTCCCAGGCTGACGAGCTCCATCTACCCGAAGCGAACTGGTTTTGAGGCGCCAGTCGCTCGCCTTCGCCCCTTCTCCTGTCAGTAGAAGTAGTTCCGCCACGGGCAGGTCAGGAGTTGGGCTTCGGTTGTCAGAGGCTATTTGAGACGCACGCCGTATGTGAGCATTTTGTAGCTAGCGGTAGCTTATCCCTACCACCACCCCCGGCTGTGACAACCTTGGGAACCTATGGTGGAATTACTACGCATAAATATATCCAATTTGTTCCTGAAAATTAACTCACTAGATGATTGTACAACATCTGACGGTAGGAAGTTCCATAAAAACAAACGCGCATCGAATAGAAGAACCGATGGCAGTTCCGGTGAGAATGTGGAATATCAAATGCCTGTGGGTGCGTACGTGTGACATAGCCTACCCGGAGGAGAAATAGATGCCTCAGAGGGTGCATCTTTGAGTTCATTATTTTATAAGTTAGGATTAGATCCAATCGAATCCGTCTACGAGGAACTGTATCCAAATTAAGATGAACCATTCGATTCTTATATGGTAGGCTTCGGAGACAGCCAACCATTTTAGTGGCTCTGTGATAAATCCTCGCATTGCATGCTATTCTTAAGACTTCCACTAATCCATACAACGAGGTCCTTTTTCCTTTTGTTGTCCATTCTAGTTGTTTCGATCCAAGGTTGTATGAGAATGAGAAATCTTTGCCTATTTGCAACATTTTACACTTGGCTAAACATGCATTTGTCGAAGGCTCTTTGTATTACGAAATGAATGAGGACGGACAACTTATCATAAATTTGTTTCTCACTGAAAAGAGGGTTTGTCTGCTATCTTTGCTGCGGTTCAGAATCAAATTTGCCTATCCTATGCTGACAAATTTCTTTTTTAGATATTTTTATTTATCACCTCAGAAATGTTCGACCTAGTCCATTCGTTATTGCGCAATCTGAATTTTACACCACTTACCGATTGTGGTTATAACCGTAGTTGCAAAATAAAACGCTCCAGCAAACTTCCATTGTGTCCCTGCTTTGTAGGGTTTCATTTGTATTCCAAGTTGCGTAATATGGTGGAAATCGTCTTGACTCATGTTATACTTGGTTCGTAAGGCGGTGGCGATTTGCTTCAAACGCTGATCTTCTTCGCCTTCAAAATTTGATTCGAAAGCATCAAAGATGGCTGCCCCAAGTAGCAAGTATGTAAATGTGACGACGATGAGAGACAAGGTACGAACATTTTGTCTTTTCATCGTTTACCATAGTAATTATTAAATTGGTAATGCCTTATTTCCTGCATCGGCAATCTGCGGTTTGATTTGACGCGCCTTGTTTCAAGGTCATAGCGGTTAAAATCACGGGAACTTGGGCTGTTTATCGATCATATTTCTTGCTTGTACGGTGATTGGTTTCTCTGAGATGGCGCAGCAATATCCTAACCAATCAAAATTTACATAATTACGGAGTGTGTGGATAGACGTACGAAAAATTTGGGATGGCTGTTACGTGCTAGCCGAAAGCAATGAAACCGCGTGGATCGGTTAAGCGATTAATATTGCACATTCAGCGAGAAAAAAACATGGTAATTACTTAGGTGGCGACAGTAAGATTAGGTTCAGTGAGCCTTCAAACAGTGGATAAATAATAAACAAGTGTATACTTGAATGTCACTGTTGCATAGGGTTCGTATAACGAACCACGATGTTAAACCACAGAATCACATAGTGATTCGTGGTCAAGCACTCAAGGCGCTTATGGATGGCCAAAGTGTTGTGTTGGTCACATCCCCCGAAATTACACTCCACTACCGGTTTATCATGTTTACCATTTATCCACTGTTTCAAGGCTCACTGAACCTAATCTTACTGTCTCCACCTGATGGCGGCAAACGGCCAGAAACCGGTAGTGGAGTGTAATTTCGGGGAATGTGAGCAACACATCACTTCGGTAATAACTTGTTTATCCGTAAGATATATTAAATTGCGAAGAGAATTCCCACGTCCATCGACTTTAAAAGATATATCTCAAATGAGAAGCGTACAAAACCCATTGCAAATCTACTGAATATGCATAAATAATATTTTGTATGCAATAGAAACTGATATAAATGTAGCGAAATCGGGCTTAAAACATTGTGTCGGTAAGAATAATAATAATGATAGCTACAATATAAATAAGAGAATAAAATTCATTCATTCATTCAGTCCTCTTCGTACCGGGTGGCACATGAGGCGAAGACAACTTCACGCCAGTGGTTCCGGTCTGCCGCTGCTTCCGTTGCCGTCTGCACCGTGGATCCTTGTGCATGTAGTTCACGTTTCAACGTTCTGCGCCAAGTTTCCTTGGACCGTCACCTTTTCAGTTTACCTTGCGGATGCCAGTGCATGGCTACCTTCGTATGCGAACTGGGATCCATCCTGCAGACATGACCGAAACACGGATCTGTTGTCATCGTTTCCGTAGCAATGTAGGTTTTACGGGATAGGGTTGCTAGCCCTAAGCCTAACCCTCCTCCTTTCTCGGACGGGCTTGGGACCGTCCTTGGCGGAGTTAAGAGAATAAAATAAAAGCCTCAAAATAACTCACCGAAGGTCAACGTGAGGTGAGTAACAAGTTTGTGATAGAAATGTCAGTTACTGGTTTTCCACGATTTCGAAGATTCCGAGTCCAAACAATAATCCACAAATTGGGTTGATTGAATCCGTTGAGATAAAGTTTAGAACGAATAGAGGTTCGGGTAACCAATACAGTTGTTGGCTCGCTAAAATGAATTTGTTTAAGTGAGCGTTAATAATTCTCACAGTTTATACATTCAAAGTAGTCAGTCGAGACAATTACGAACAAGTTCTCTCACAATCAGCTCAGTTTCAGCAAGAGGGAACGATCCACGCTGGTTGGATTCAAAAACATACATCATTCAAGGTCACGAGGTTAAACAATTGCATATACCAAATAGAAATACAGTAAATACAATGACAAAAATTAAATAAAGAACTTACTGAGGATTACAGTGATTTGCCAAATTTTAGGGGCGGGTTGCTATAAGAGGGTTTCGGGATGACGGTTTTTAATGTCCCAATATCATTTGCCAAAGTTTTCAAAACGCATTCTAAATGAAAATACATAGCTAAATGCAGATAACTATTAGAATATAATTGATATCATGGCTACAAATTAGTGGGTATTCGATAAATAGATCTTGAAACATTTTACATGAAATTTCACTTTGAATACTGAAATTAATATGTGCAAAATGGTCTACAATTGCGTCAGTACGACATAACAAATATTTTCATCAATCTGCTGCAAGGGTTTGATAAGAAATCAAGGGCAAACTAATTTTCCGCCATACGTTTTTTTCTTTTTCGCTACTTTTATTATTTAAGTATTAAAGAATAAATATTTTTGATCAGCTATTTAGTATCAACATGCAATTGTTAAATGAACTGATCAGGTGTTTTGGTGACCTCTTATTAATGTACAAAATGGATTATTAACCTTTTGCGTGATTTTATTATACCTATCCCCGTTTCATATTCATATTCAGACAATTTCCGACATCGCTTTGATTGCATCGCAGTCTGCAGTCAGTCTGTGGTAATTGACTGCTCTCCGATCAACAGTCAGCAGCAGAAAATGCTCTTTTCGGACTATAATCCCAATGTTAGCATTGGAGAGCAAGATGTTCTCAAATTAGCTGAGGAATTTTAAGTGTTCTTAGTTTTTTAAACACCATCGTACAGAAATTGCGTCCGGTCCAAAGATAGACATGCCTATTTTAACATCTCTCAGAGTATATATTTCGAAATACGACTTTTTCCCGTTTTTATATATTACGCAGTCAGCGTCAAAGGCGGCAGAGTGAACAATCTTTGTAGACCAGCTCCAGAGATTACATTCGCATTAGTTACTCAAGATTCAAGATTCAATAATTTATAGTCTCAAAAAGCACATAGCTTCACATAGTAAATATGCGTTCAGGTAAAAGGTATAAAATAAGCATGTAATGTCAAGTATAGTCCATTTGAATACTTACCATGATTCAATACGCAGGTGTCGCTAAATCGTTTTGCAACAAATAAGTATCCAAACTTCGAATGGACGTTTCGATGCTGGGAGTGATGATAAGAGTTTCGGGGAGGGCATTCCAAAGGAAACAGACACGTACACAATAACAATATCGGCAACAGCTGATACTGGAGTGGGGAATTTGTAGTGTCGCTCAGTGGCTGCGTGTATGTCGTGACTCACGGTATTCGAATAAATGTTTTAAAGGATTATGTGGAGTATTTAATATTTTGTATGTTAGTATCACATCACTTCGAAGGCTTCTTCAGCATAGATGCTTACATTTCAGACACTTACACAGCACAAATGGTTTTTGTCTGTTTGCTACCATCTCTTGGAGACAGTATGACTGGGTTCAGTAAGCCTCGAAACCGTGGAAAAGTGGTAAACCAAGGTAGACCTTGAAGTCATTGTTAAAACGAACAACGGTGCTCAAAGTTACTTATATTTAAAGGTGTCTTTAAAGTCTAACTTTTTTCATCCAACCGATATTCATCAACTGATGCCTGCGTTTCATTAACGTCAAGTGATACAGCTGATCTTGTAGAGAGCAAAATCAAAATGTCACAACCAAGATCTCTAAGATGATCAGCAGAACACCAACCCTCAACACAATGCAAAAACAGTGAGTGTCGAAAACCCACCAACAGCAATCTAAAGCTCACATGAATTCGGGCTACTAAATAAATGCGTGACAGTGAACGAACTATCGATTAATCATCAATCAATATCGATCGTAAATGCATATTTTGATTATCGTTCACTGTACAAACTTTGTGATATTCATTCATTTGGTCAATAAACGAGTTCAGTTACGGTTGTGTTCTGTCGAACCCACGACTGTGCCTGTAGTAGCATATCACAGATATAAAAGTATCCGGCCATGCTTTGACAGCATCATCAGCAACTGAACGGTGTTCAATTATGCATCGTGTCTCGAACGATCCCAACGTGAAGAGTGTGTGTCAAATAAGAGCAAAGTGAGAAGACTTGCAGACACCCAAAGGGAGTGCTGTTTTCATGTAATTCAATCTATCTCTGTGTGATTATGTCCTGTGGGAAATAAACACTTGACATCTTTATCACAATAGTGATTCGTGTCGCAATCGATTAACAGACAAGAAACATGGAGGTGACGTGGATAATATTGTTAAATCTTGCTTTGTGAAGCGATCGAGCAACGATGCTTGTTTATTTCGGTACTGTCATCAAAGTCGTAGGCTTATCGTATCGGCTATGCATTACACAATTTAACCACCGCGTAGTTGATAGTGATCTTACACGTAATTGCATCATTTGAACATTAAAAACCTGGCACACTGTCTCAAAATATAAGGCAACGACGCTGCACCTTATATTGGCATTCAAACGACCGCTTTTCGTGACTAATGTGGTTGCTGGAAGATTGATCTTCAAACTACACTAACTAACGGACTGCTCAGTGCCAGATTACAAAGCTCTGTGACTCAGTGTGCATCATTTTACTGCATTTGCTCAATCGATTTTATCAACTCCTCGTGTGCAGACATGATAAGCACGCGTGTGTTACGGTCAAGGTCACAAACTGAAAATCGAGCAGTATACTGTCTGGATTTTTGTCTATTGTTTATGTTGGCCGTCGATTTAAAGGTGATGATGGGTGACGAAGCCGTGTTCAGTTAATATCTACGGTTGGAATAGTCTTTAATTTCGGTAAACCATGGCGTGCACATATACAATTCATGCACCGGAAGGTCAAGGTCGAAATAATGCCGTCGGGTAGGTTTAGTGTGTGGCACTTCATCTCTTCAACCACATTTATTAAGCCTCGGATTGAGCTTATTTGATTACTCAATGTGCATATTTCGATAAAGTCGATCATTCAATCGGTAGTGGATCTCTGTAAGAAACACTATTCATTTCACATGTATAACATTCGTTACTTTGAATAATGTTTCCATCTGTATTTATGCCATAATCTTTGTGCAAACATTCGATGGCATGGATTTTCATGTCACCGATCTTGTCTCACAAATCTTCCCATGGCGTTAGACGACTAGACGAAGGAGTTGGATAGAAGTTCTTGCAACGACGTCTGTTACCTAGACATTTTGAAAGCTATTGACAGAGTCAATCATCATTTTTGCGTCTTCAAAACTGATGCGTTCAGGAATATGTGAACCACTCCTCTCACGGTTGTGCGACTATCTGTCAGATCGCAACGCCCGAGTTAAAGTTACGGCGTGCTATCCCAAACGTTGAAAATCACTAGTGGAGTCCCACAAGGATATGTGCTAGACCCGCTCTTCTTCGTGTTCGTCCAAAATGGTCCTGTTCGCTGATGATATGAAAATTTGGACGCTAATTAGTTCTGCAGAGGATTGTGAGAAACTACAAATGGATTTGGACAGCGTGTTGAATTGGGCGGCCATGAATGACATGTCATTCAACATACAGAAATGTAAGATGCTCCATCTTGGCAAGAATGTTCCTCGAACATATCGATTGGGAACTAAAAACCTAGCATGGAGCTCGTTAGATAAAGATCCTGAAGTGTGGGTTAGCGGAAACCTGAAGAGCACAGTGCACTGCCAGAATATATATCGACGGAACAACAGATTGTTAGGTATCATTCGCAGAATATTTGGAAGATTCTCTCTGGTAACGTTACCAAGGATAATGAATGTCTACCTTCGCCCTACGATGGAGTATGTGGTAGAGGTCTGGGCTCCTTGGCTGCAAAAAGATATTGCTCTGTTCGATAAAATCTATCATAGAGCAACAAAGTTAGTGATGGGTCTTCGTAATGTTCCGTACACCGAAAGATTGCGACGTCTGGGTCTATGTGACTTTACCCAAAGGAGGATACGACGCAACATTATTTTGACCTATAAAATTTTGGCTACTGAAGGACATCCACTATGACATTTACTTGATTTGTGTAACGTGGAAGTGACACGCGGACATACCTTATCCCTTTACGTTCCAAGTTCCAGTGTTGATTGTCGGCGCCATTTTTTCGCCGTACGTGCTATATTTATTTGGAATTCCCTACCCCAACATGTGGTGGACTCTCCTTGCCTGGCGATTTTTAAAGCGAAATTGGACTTGCACTTGAAAACGAACATCATTCGTGAGCCTTACATTTGATATTCTCTATTGCTTTTATACTATTGTATTTTTCCTGTTTTTATTCATACCGTAATCCTGTGGTTATGTAAAGTATTAACATTTTGAACCATGAATCCTTGAATCCTTGAATCCTAGTAACGCAACCGCGGTTCATTTAATGGTTGCTCGTATACTAATTATATCTATCAAGAAAGTTGACGTAGAGACAATTGTGAGACAAAGTTTTTACGGCAAACCGAAGAATTTTTCCCCAGAATTTGAAACGAGGTTCTCAGTGGAATATAGATTTCCATATCAAACCGCAGGGCTTCTTTTGTGGTGTACCAATGAGCCGTTCGCTCATCATGAAAACGTAAACTATACAATTTCCCTCCGGTACGAACGCGCTATTCTCTCCATCAATGAGGGTGAGTAAGGAATGATTTTTTATTTTAGTGGAAATATTGATTTTTCATGTGATAAAGCACAGTTATGGAAGGTCAATAAGAATAAATCACTCAATGGGACTATACGATAACATTGAGTTGTAGCAAGGTTGCTACTGACAGGAAAATTGGATTAATCACTCCGATATACAAAGGCGGGAACTGATCCGATGTGTCTAACTACAGACCTGTCACGTTTTTGCCAGTGGTCTCTAAATTTCTCGAACGATCTGTAGCCGACGAACTTATCAAGCATTTGTAACAGAATAAGATTCTTTCCATCGCACAGCACGGAGTTAGGATTAAACACTCCTGCTTCACCAATCTTCTTATAGCTCTTGATAATTGGACTCGAGTCGTGGATAATGGATACCCTATCCATGCTTGTTACTTGATATGTCTAAAGCTTTTACCCGTGTTAACCACAGCATAGTGCTACAAAAATTGGAGCAGCTCGGGGTGGGTGGCAGATTATTGGCTTGAATACATGATTACTTGACTGGTAAAGGTATCAGGGTTAGAGTTGATGGGGCACTATACAGCCCAGTAGAAGTTACAAGTGGCATACCTCAAGGCTCAGTCTTGGGGCCAATACTCTTACTGGTGTACGCTAACGATATACCTGAAATCGTACGCAGCAAAATCATTTTATTTGCGGATGATATCAAAGTCTGGACTAGCGTATGCACCATATAAGATTGCTAAACTCTACACAAAGATCTCGAAGCACTTCATACGTGGTCCTTACGAAACTGCCTGCCAGTCAACTTCCATAAATGTAAAATGTTAAACGTCGGTAAATCCTTTGAACTCGATCTCAGCCATAGTATCTGTCAGCAGTGCCAGTTTGAAGGGGCGCCGAGCTTTACCTTCGTATTTCAGTGATTTCAGGATCCTATAATTATTGATGACAGCTGTATTATTCGTTTGGATAGCGTCACTAATAAATTTCCATTGTTGTATGTCGTGGTTGGAGTTACACTTTGCATCTGGACTATCAACAGCTTCTGGTACATTCAGCATTTTAAGACTACGACTGTCGAGGTCGTTTACTTTCCTAATGTTCCTATTTACTGTCGATTTTGCCCGTTCTGACCAGGGTATGTCAACAAAGATACGTGGTGTGTTTACTTCACCGTCTGTTCTAATTCTTTATCACTTTGCAACACTACCTTGAGCAATCTTGGTTTATCTTGCTGCGGGGCTTTGGGTGCACGAGTCAAGCGAGTCAGTGAAACCGGGTTGATTGTTTTTAACATCATCCTTGTGCACAGTCCCGACCATTTGGTTAAATCATGCTGCTGTCTATTCGAGAATAGTGTCTTAGTTGCCTCTGGCACATTGGTACAGATAATGCTGAGCAAAACCCTTTTTGAAGATGGTTTCTTGAACACAACGCTTGAGAAGGATGACTTTAGTCTTGACTCGGTTGTATCCATCTCTTTGGTGTCTTGTAGCAATATTTCGGGGCACTTGTGGTGTCTAAAGATGAATTTGAATGTTTTGGATCCTTTGTTGTTGGTTTGATCAATAGCTCCATTCAATTTTTCATTTTTGCAAACTGATTTTCCAGGTGTTACAGTCTAGTCTCCATTGCATTAGGCTCTTTAACTACAGTCAAGTCTTTGCTGTTGTAGCGGACGTCTTTACTGGAATGTCTACAGCTTGTACAAACATAACAGGCCGATGGGTGTTTCTCATCGTTCACGAGCCTCACACAATCATCAGTCAAATTCTCATCACTAGACGCGTGTTGGTGGAACCCGCAGGAAGTGCATTTAACTGAAACAGTAACAACGCTTATCGGATCTAAACACGTTATGCAGAGGTCACAACTATTCCTTGTCGCCGTCGCGTGAATACTTCTCACGGTCACAGCTGGATCGATTTTTTCTTTGTCTGGACGGTGGATCTCGTGACACGTTCGCACATGTTTGTGGGTTGCATAGGGCTTGCCGGCTGATCGATAACTTGTTGTGCTGCTTGCATTCGCTGGATCATAGTGAACCAAGAAATCCTGCTTACCATACCCTTAGGAATTTTCATGAGCTTGGTTTACTCGACTTTGATTACCAGAAAATGCTCATCTTTAATGATACGGATACAGTGGTCAAATCTGAGTTGTCTGACTGCCTATTATTGCGAGTACTCAACTTCTTAATTTTGATATTGCTTAACTTGAGTTCACGCAACCTGAACCACCACAATTTGGTGAGCCCGACTATTTTCCCGTTATAGCATACTTCCCAGTAGTTTGATTTTGTATTCTATTTTCATCATTTCTACCATGTTGGACACTATTTCCCAACCAATACCAGTGTCTGGTTTGCTCAGGTAGATGCCATTTTAGGAACTCGGTGTGTTACTCTTTAGGCGGCAATCTTGATGATTTTGGAAGCTAGTCGATGCTGAACGCAGATTATTGAACTGATAACACCACGTGCGATGGACAGCTCAAGGACGAACGTGAGAAGAAATGAACCAATTTGAAATGAATTGATATCAAGAAGTCAACCTTTGGGCAAACCGTACTTGCAAAAGAGTTTTCAAATCACTTGGAATAGACTCTACGAGTTGTGGATAACTTTCTCTTGACCACTCACTTTGGAGGCACTGTCGTCTTTCATCTGAAGAAGAGCAGACACTTGCTAAAGCCCAATGACCTAGTAAGGTCAAAGGCTTTAAGCATTCCGCATTCTCGATTGGATATAAGTCATAATTTTTTCTCCGTAAGAATTTGTCTCACTTGGAACTATTTGCCTGAAGAAATCACACTATCAGAATCTGTTGAGGTTTTCGCTTCCAAACCCGATGAGTTTATGACGAACCATGCGGTATGCGAATGTCCCTATTGATTTTTGAGATATTTTATATTTTTATATATTTTTATATGTTCCATATACCTTGTCATCCTATGGTTATTGTTAAGCTTGATGCTTTTTCTACCATACAATTTTCTGAGTTCTGAGTTCTGAGTTCTGAGACACAGCTCTTGGCTGTTGAATGTAGATCACGCCACCGTCGTGCAACTGACGCCGATAGACAGAGTACTGCCTATTGCTGTGAGCGCCTCGGGGGAGATTGTTCCTCCCGAATCGGACTGTTTACTCATTCGAAACGCTGTGGAACATGAATCTGCTGACGATGTCATCTAGCTTGATGACGAACCCCATCTGAACAACGGCATGAATCTATATTGCGCTTGTGATGTACATCCATGGTCAACATCAAACGAAGCAGGCCAACAATAGCAACCAGTTCAGCGAATTATCCAGTGCAATTGGCATAAGAACCACCTCGTTATAACAAACATCTCAATTATTGACGTTGCCTCTGAGCACATTTAAATATTATGTTTTATAACTTTTTAGTAATGCCATTTCATATTATGTATGTATACAGACGATTTTACGCTACAATGACACTTCCTCTCGCTATTGCTGCTTCTTTCTCAGTTCAGTTAGTTCCCATTCAGTTCCAGTCCTGGCCTACTTTACTTCAGTTCGGAAGCTTTGCACAGTTATCTCGTTAGACCTTTACCTCACACGATCGCGTGTGACGTTAGGGGTATCACATACAACAGACCAACTGTTCGGTAATGCTAACCATACCGAATCTCAACTCAACTCAAAACTTGAGCACGGCATTTATCAAGGTACGTTGCATCACTGGAGAGTATTGATTATCGTTTTGGGTCAAGTTGTAGACGGTGAGCAAATCTTGCTATTTTCATCCTCGTGCGTGGAAGAATTGGATGTTTGTATTACTATACCGATTTGACACATAATGCGTCCACCAATTTGGATCTAGTACATCGACACCAAGGGTTATCTGCATCGAACTGCGATTATTCCATTGAAAGATTTCCATTCGCTTATTCTCACCTAGCCTCTATCAGCAATCAGTGATTTCTTTCACATATCGCTTTCGTAATGCAACTGATATGGAACCGTCGATATTTCAATAAGAATACTCCCTCGATTTCTCGGTTGAAGCTACCATTAGTCATGAAGCATGTGCTCTAGTGTGCTAGCTCGTGTGCTCTTAGCTTGGAAACCGAAATTGGCACCAAGCAATTTCGGATGAAAATCTTGTCCAAAAGACAGACAGTTCTTGTAGCGAACGTTTGTTGAAAAACACGTCCGTGCAAGCGTGAATCATATTTGCCATATAAAACGAGTCCATTCTATTGTTCAACCGCGACTAAACCAGCGTTGTTGAACTTGCACTTATTCGTTAACAAGGCTCGCTGAAACTGATCTTACTGTCTCCACCTGATGACGGCAAACAGCCAGAAACCGGTAGTTGTATGTAAAGGATGTGGATGTGAGCACCGTAATACAACGCTTATTCGAAATTACACGAACGCAACGCGAATATTCAATGTTTGTTCGCTGGAAACGAAGGAACAGTGAGTTCATAATTTGAGCATTATCCATCACTATTCCGCTGTTACATGGTATGTGACCTTGATCAAAATATATGTACCTGATGTGTGCAAAGAGCACGAAAAGGGTAATGTTGGAGAGTTTTCAGACTAGTGAGATTCACTTCATTAACATGCGTGTTAAAAACGTTTGGTTGTCGGAATATTCTTGAAAGTTAAATATTGTTGGCCAGTAGCTGGATTACATTTTGTAGCTCGTTTGTCCAAAATCTGTTGAATGCATTCTTCAAAATCAGACTTTTCAACGTCACTCGCTCTAGATTTATAATAAAAACAAGCTGTACAATATCATACGATATACGTATAAACTTTCTGATAAATCGTAGTTTCGTCGTCCTTTCGTTGCGGGGCTTCGATCTGCGGTAGTCCTGAAATGGTCTACATTGTTTACAAACACGCATCTCGTCTGATGGGCATGTGACGGGGAATCATTAGTCGTTTTTACGGGTTCGTTTCGTTTAATACAGAATACGTACGTACGTACGATTCTAGACTATTGTTGGGTGAGGCGTCCTCTCCTCATGACACGTGCGACCTTGGTAATGTCCTTATCCGAACATTGCGGATGCATGCTGTGACACGTGGTAACCTTACGCTTCAATGTCCTTACCGCTTACTTCGCACACCTCTTTGTGTTCTCTATATAAACACTGTCCCTGTCCGTCTTTATGACCTGCGAACCTGTGTCCTGAGTCTCGGCTTGGTCATTTCATAACCTTCCTGTGTTGTTCTGTTCTCTGTCTCTTGGTCTCTCGTATCATCTAGTTGATCACCTGGCACAACTGTCTCTCAAACCCACTATACATAGCAACTATGTTTTTCAAGCCTGGACAACATGGCCCAAGAAATCATTTGCATTTAAACCGTTTTAAGCATTGAGCTTCTAGGCTTGTCAAATGCGTACATAATATGCGATACATTGGTCGTTTCAGACGACTGGCCCTGAGGACTCTTGTACTAAGTAGAATGCGTGGCAATCTTATCCTAACATAGACATTCTTAATACGTTTCCCACCCAGTGGGAACTTGTTCCGACTTCGAACTGCCAGCCCGTTCCGAGTTGACGGTTGGTAGTTGGATATCCCGCAGTCCAAACAGAACAGCCGTGGGTATTTTTATTGCTTTACTTAAATCGAAATTTGACGATTATCTATGAAGTTACCCTTATCTCACCTCACCGAAATTTTCTCTGACTTGCCTCATCCACGTGGATCAATTCATTGATTTTTGTAGTTAGATTTCAATCCCCTGGTTATTGAAAAACTGCCACCTTAAACAGAAAACTGGCAGTTTTATTTAAGGTACAACGAGTTTATCAAATAATCGACTACGTTGGAGCATTACACCCACAAACAATAATATTTAAATTTGATTGTAAATTACCGGCTGTGGTATCGACGTCACTGCATACAAACTGAAAACTCCGCTGTGCGTTCGATATTATACATCATCACAGTCAATAACTTGCACGCATTTTGACACGCTTCTTTTGGACATCCATTTGCGTTGTTCAAAATCAATACACTTGTTGCGCTAGCACATATTCGTTTCTAAACTAGGGATGTTGATGCGTTTTCAACAACCCCCATATTCAGTGACCATTCACGCACGGCACACGACGCATTAGTCGATGAATCGGTCGATAATCGATCGATAATGGTGCGCGCATGCACTTGGCCTCTGGCCCGTTCGAACGATCAAAGTGCACGAGATTTCATTCTCACGTTATTCAAACGTGATTTATTTGAAACTTGGATAAGAACGAACACGTTTTATGATCACTTTGGGGCATTAAGTTTGACACGATAGAGACATTCTGTTCAAAAACCTCCTGGAAAAGTTTTGCGAAATCGGAGGTTGTTGGTAAACGTAGTTGTACATTTATAGTCATCGAGTCTCACGCTGTGCTGCTGTAATGAATGTTCAAGCTTCTTGAAGAGATTTTTTCAAGAACAATTAATTTTACAGGTTAGTTCGCTTAACTGCATCCGTAACAGATGTCCTTTTGACAGGGCGTATAACAAAGCAAAGATACGTTTAAAATTAGCTTGGCTGGCATCGTAAACATTTGTTTCACCGGGTTTTACTCGAATATGTAGCATAATACACTCTTAAAACCAGAGGAAGTTAACAACCCAAATGTTGCAAATCCTACGGAAATCACGTCGACAAAATTGAAAAAGGACGCTGGCTTGTCGACGATTACACAACATCCTCTTCATCCCATCAACCCAGCAAAAGTGTTTGCCCTGTTTGCACCCAAAAGGACGGTGTCCATGAGAAATCTCATAGCGACAAGCTACTCACTACTCAGCCGTTGTACTTGCCACTGCTTGTGAAAAATCTTGAAAAGAATGTGTTCCAATTGAATGATATTGTCAATAAATCACGCAGAGTACTTTATGCTATTAGCGCACATCTCACCAACTTGTAGGTCAAAACCAGTTTCTTGCTGTTTGCCGTGATAAGTTTGAGACGGTAAGTTTGGATTCAGTAACGCTTGAAGAGTGGTAAACAAAACCATACAAAACAACTGTCAAATATGGCTCGTACAACAAACAACGATGTTAAAATCACAGCGCTGAAAATAGCCAGTGTATTTAGGTGTTCGCTTCCAGTTCATTGACACCACACAATCAGCTTCTGAAGATGATGTTTGTATCCTGTGTCTTGCTTTATCACATGCGACAACTAAGCGGTGGTGTTTGAAATAGTAGCTCATTAGGACATCCAATTTTATCTGAATGGTAAATAAAGGATCGCTTTAGGGAAAGGTTTCGTTCACTAATGTATGTAAATATTATCCTTACTAAACCTTCCCCATGATCTCATCAGCATGATCTTATCACATCTTAAACATCATCAAAAAACCAATCGAAAGGCATCATTTTCCTTCACGAACGTCTTCTAATAGAATGCCCTTCATTCCATTTGCATCAAGATATGTTTGCCGTGGTTAACTTTTTCTCGCTAGCATGATTCGCATATTTTCCTAAAATATACGTGAGAAGAGATGTTTTTACACATTTGTCTCAAGTTGAAACTGAGATTTTATTTTTTTTCAATTTTCTCCTGTATGAATTGTCAACCATATGTGACCACTGTCGTGTTTATGCAGCCAGATATAGAACTGGCAAGCATGCTCAAAATTCATTAACGGGTAAACTCGGGCGTAATTATTCAGTCTTACTTAACAAAAAAACTCGATGCAATGTCAACTTGCAATGAACAAAACTTGGAGCAACTAGGGTTTCCTCAGAATAGCTATCAGTATGTTTGAGGCCAATGTAATCTACAAGTTAATGTCAACCTACATCCGTCCCCATATGGAATATGCCATACAAGCATGAGATACTAGAGGAAAAAATATATATCCACCTATTGGAAATTGTACAGCGCAAGGCAACTTTCTAATCATCCACAGGGAACGCGCATCGGAATTCTGAAACTGCAATCAGTTGAATACCAAACACTTGGAGGAGCACTAATATTCATTTGGATTCTTGCAAACATTTGTTACCTCTTTCATAACACCGCTGCGAGGTCACCCCTTTAAGTTCTGTAAGACGTACAACATGTTGAACTGCGATAATTCCGCAATTTCTGTCCGTACTGTAGAATTGTGATACACTTTACCAATTCACGTGTTACAACCTGATAACCTTGAAGCTGTAAAAATTCATTAGATGCTTACATGGATAAGTAAGTTTTGCGGTTGATAAAAATCCTTAACAACATTTTATGATCATCACCTCCATTTTTGTGGGTCTTGTGAAGGACAGATTTTTTACCCACTTTTCTTCTAAGAAAAAATCTATGATTTCATGAATATCTGATTATTATAAGTTCCGCAAACTGAATAAAAGTTGCATTTCTCGGAATTAACTACCGGTTTACATTTTTCCAACGGATTGGTTATGCTTTACCTATATTCGGATGATACTGTCGGTGTCAGGAAGTCGAGTAGACAGTACTTGCGTTAGATAGACATTTTCAAAAGAGATATAAAAGCTCTTGACATTGACCCCGCTAGCTGGAAAGAACTTGCTCTTGATCGCTCACACTGGAGGTATTGTGTAAAGCGTCGTCTGCAAACTGGGGAGGAGGAGATACAGCTCTTAATTGCTGAACGCAGATCACGCCGCCGGCGTGCAACTGACGCCCTACAACCGAGTTCTGACTATGGTTGCAAGCGCTGCGGGAGAGATCGTTCCTCCAAAATCGGACTGTTTAGTCATTCAAAAAGTTGTAGAACATGAAAATTCATGCGATTTTGATGTACATCCATGGTCGAAATTGACCGAAGGAGGCCAAGGAGGAGGAGATAATCGCTACATACGATTATTAACGCTAGTGTGACTGGCGACTTAGTGTATTCAGTTCTCCATATGGTACATCATTCTGTACCCATTCACTATCCGTGTCAAGCACCTGAATTTATTAGACTAATGGTCTCGGATAAGTTGATAATTTTCAGAATACTCCCACCTTCGAAAATGTCATTGCCAGTGCAAAAAGCTCCGTTGGCACTGTTGTTGAACGTGAATTACCCAAACCCTCATCACAGAAATAATACTTGTCAACCATTTACATGATGTTCAAACGGGACAAGATGGCGGCTGCTCTACCAATCCGCTTATGAATATCCATGTCTAGCGAGAGGCTATCCGCAATGGTTGAAATGTCGTGAAGTGATGTACTGGCTCAAGCTGACAATTTCCAACAGTGATGGTTGGAGGCGATACAGTCCATTGACCAAGGACTACGGTCTTGCCTATGCTGTTTGTCAGCCCAAAGTCATTGCATGCCGACGAAAAACAGTCCATTAGCTATTGGAGCAACTCTTGGGGATGACAAATGATGGCTCCAAACTGCAGGTTACGGATTAGCACATCCCGTACCTTGGTTTGTGTCATCAAGCGGTTCTGGTTGAAAAGCTTGCCGTCAGATCGAGTGCGTAGGCAAATACCTTCTGTTTTTGTCCTAAAAGCGTGTTCCAGCAGGAGTTATACTTTAATGCCACTGTTAATCAGATTCACACAACCAACAGTTAGAAGACCCACAAACACAGTGAATTTAAGCCAACAGATCGAATCAATGGGAGTGACCAGTTTTGGAGTGCTCACATCCCTAGCACGAACGCTCCACAACCAGTTTCTGACTAGTTTTGAATACTTGTAGCTCAGGTACAGGATTGTAGGTCACTGGTACGGTGGATTACGGAAGTTTCGTCACCAAACTAGGTGACATCATCAGCAAAACTTCTTTCGAAGCTACTGGGTGATGAGCATCAATCGATTTTGTATGCTGCGTTGCGATTTCATCGACTGTGATTGGCTGGAATCCTTGCGTGTCCATGTTGTTGGCTTGTTCTCGTTGGTCCGTACACCCCATCCAATTGAATGTGTTCATTGATTAATTGTGGTGTTGAATACCACGCTTCGAGAAACTCTCAACGAGACGAGTACTGCCTTTGTCGATGATTTCTGTTTTATCCCAATTGAACTTGTGTCCCTCTTGATCCATGTGTAGCGATATTATGATTTGTGGTCAAACAAAGACGATTATATTCGCAAGGGTGATCAACGTCGGCAAGACGGCTCCACATATCGTGAGTTCAACGAATACCAAGGAAAACAGTTTTAAAATAAAAAAGCCAATTTGAAGAAACTCAAGTTCATGGGACAACTCAGTGCACTCGAACATTCTAGAATGAAACCAGAAGGCTCAAGCTTACGACGCTTCTATGGACTACCGAAAATTCACAAGGAATACATTCCCCTACGCCCGATCGTGTCGCTGCCTGGAGCACCTACTTACAAACTCTGGAACGAACCGTGTACTTAATTGCGTCTTCATTGGAATTCAATTTACGAAGGAGACGGAATAGGACAACCGCCTACCATTTCTGCATGTGAACATGCGAAGAACGGAAACAGGAAACCTATAAACAAGTGTATACAAGAAAGGAACACACATGGATCATATTTTGAACTTTAGATGCTAGCACCCGGCCAGTCACAAGCGATGCTGTGTCCGAACACTATTCAATCGCGCGTAAACACTGCAGTACAGACGTACTCAAGAAAGAACAAGGGAAATATTTATTCAAACTCTTCGGGAAAAATGGATACCCAAAGGACTTCATCATTTACAACAAGAACATAGCAACCCAATCGCGTGTGGACAACACGAACGCATCAAGATTAACACTATAGCATATACAACATATCTCAGAGGTAACCGCAAGAATACTACGGCCGCTCAGAATTAGTGTACAACAAAAGCCAAGTTTCAACATTGAGAAGCCAACAAGTCAAGGTCAAGGACACGTTTGCTAATGAGGAAAGAAATAACGTCGCGTAGAGAATCTCGTGTTCCGATTGTGAGAAATATTAAATCGGACAGATTGGAAGAAGATTAGAAATACTGATGTGTGAACACAAACTGGCTACACGACGACATGACCACAAATCAATAATATAGGTACATATGGATCAAGAAGGACACGAAATTAATTGGGATAAAATAGAAATCATGGCCAAAGGCAGGACTCGTCTCGTTCGAGAGTTTCTCGAAACTTGGTATTCAACACCACAATCAATCAATGAGGACGCTCAATTGGATGGGGTGTACGGACCAACGAGAACAAGGCAACAACGAGGGCATGCAAGGATTCCAGTCAATCACAGTAGACGAGTTCGCAACGCAGCAGATAATATCGAATGATGCCCATCACCCAGTTGCTTCGAAAGTAGTTTCGCTGATGATGTCATCTAGTTTTATGACGAAACGTCCGCAAGCAACCATACCAGCTCGGAGAACATCAATGACCCACAGTTTCCGGTTGTTTACCGTCATCAGGTTGAGAAAGTGATATTGGGTAAAATGAGACTTCATACCATAGTTAAGCAGAAGCAAATTTGTACTTGAATACCACTTTTAAATGCACATACTTTTAAAAATTTATCTTCAATTTGTTCAGCCATGTCTCTATCCGAATTCACCTCTATAGTCGATCTGATTCAAAGGAACTTTATGGAGGTTATCATTTCGCCAATTCTGTCTGACTGCACTGCTCCACCCTTTAGCCAAGAATGACATTTGGTTTATCTCTCTGTCGCAAAGGGGGTGAATTAGTTTAAATTTGAATTTTCACATTTATAATTCGGATTCCGCGACAGTCTAGACACACATACCAACCATTCTGATGAGTTTCTAGGACTGAAGAGCGTTTCGGTCATTTAGCAAACACGGGTAGGATGAAACATGTGGCGGAGTGTATTTGTTCACGCATTCAAATTTCATTAGTGAATGGGGTTATCTTGAAACGACCCGTTGCAAACAACGAACCACATTCAAGATCGAAGATTCAAGAATTCATGGTATCAAAAGCTTGTAGCTGTACAACATCATAGAATATTCGTATAAGTAAAATAAATATATGCTAAAAACATTTAGGTACTTGGAAGATAAACTGTTTTATAGTTAGAAAAATATGTCACGTATTGTCTCGGTATGATTGAAAAAAATTCGATAGGATAAATGTCGTGTGAAGTTGCTCAATGAAGTTAGATAAACGGGTTGTAGGGTATGAGTTATTAAGCATAAATATTTCCACTTTGTTCCTGTAAATCCTTTCAATCGATGATTGTACAACGTCCGACGGTGAAGAGTTCCCTAAGGAACAAACCCGCACCGAATTGAAAAACCGACCACAGTTTCGGTGAGAATGTGGAATATCCAATACCAAAGTGACTGTGTGTGGTATGGCTTGATTCATTCATTATTCATTCAGTCCTCTCCGTGCCGGGTGGCACATGAGGCGAAGACAACTTCACGCCAGTGGTTCCGGTCTGTCTCTGCTCCCGTTGCCGTCTGCACCGTGAATCCTTGTGCATGTAGTTCGCGTTCCAAAGTTCTGCGCCAAGTTTCCTTGGGCCGTCCCCTTTTTCGTTTACCTTGCGGATGCCAGTGCATGGCTACCTTCGTATGCGAACTGGGATCCATCCTGCAGACATGACCGAACCACGGATCTGTTGTCATCGTTTCCGTAGCAATGTAGGTTTTACGGGATAGGGTTGCTAGCCCTAAGCCCAACCCTCCTCCTTTCTCAGACGGGCTTGGGACCGTCCTTGGCTTGAACGGAGACAAAAAAGATGCCCCTGATGATGAATCATTGAGTATAGTATAGTATAGATTAAATCTAATAGAACTAGTCTATGACCCGGAGTATCAAAATCAATATGCACTAATCTATCCTGATAGGGGAGGTAGCGAAGACAGCCAACCATTATAGAGATGTTCTGTGATAAATCCTCTCTAGCATCTTGATGTCCTTTTGTAGCCATGGTGCCCAAGCTTGCACTGAGTAATCTACCACTGGGTTGATATACGTATTTAGGAGCAGGGGATATGTTTCAAGGGCATAAGGTCCAAAAATACGTGGAAGCATATCTAACATGTGGCTTGGTTGTACACGGCTTCGCATTGCATGCTATTCTTGAGACTTCCACTGATCCAAAACCTAAGATCATTTTCTTTTGTTGTCCAATTTTGGGACCCAAGGTTGTAAGAGAATGGAAAATCTTTCGCTATCTGCAACATTTTGCAATTTCCGAAGTTAAATGGAAGCTTGTTCCTCTCAAACCAGCTGCTCAATATATCTTAATCGCTCTGTAAGCGCAAACAGTCCAAGCTTGACTGGATTCGCATTCAAAGTTTAGCATCAATTCAATTCAATTCAATTCAATTCAATTTAATGGTCTAAAAAGCACATAGCTTTACAAAAACCACAGAATAATATGCGAATTACAAATAACATAGGTAGTAAAACGGGGTTTGTTTGCCTACTGATTAGTTCAGGAATCACGTAAAAATACATAGAGCAGAAATTGTTTTCAACCAGTTTGATAGAGTAAATATGTATAGTTTACTTGGATGCATTGGTTCAAAGCTTTATGATGCAGAATATATTGTTTCAATGTTTGGATTGGTCGACAAGAAGTTGTCCAAGTTCGATTTGAATATATCCAAGTTGGGTAAATGTGCAACGTTACGGGGTAGGGAGTTCCAAGTAAAACATACACGTACAGAATAAAAATACCTTCGACAGTTCAGCTTCGAGTCGGGAATAAGTACTGTATAGTTATGACTCCGGCTTGTTCGTGGTGGTAGTCGTGTGAATAGTTAATTCAGGGGATGGTTGTGGGTATGCAGTATATTGAACATAAGAATAAAGTCGCCTCTAAGACGGCGGTAGCGAGAGTCGAAGAGATTGAGGCTTGTAATCCGATCTTCGTATTGTTTATGTTTTAAACCATCTTGGTTACGACGAGTTTCGTTTGGAGTAGGGTATTTCTATCTCGCAACCGTGACCTCGGATGTTGCTCGTAATTCAATATTAGAATACGTTATCAAAGGGGTGGGAAACCGTAGTAATGACTTTAAATGCAAGAATAAGATCTCATCGCATTCTCTTTTGTAAAGGAGTCCTTAGGTCCAGTTGACTGATGTGTTCAACAAACGGCATATCATGAAAATCATCTACAGGCTTAGACGCTCGGTGATATAATAGGTCTAGAAGTAAAATATCATTTTACGGGCATGGCGCACAAGCTTGGAAACATTGTATCCAATCTTTGATCAATGTATGTTTTTCATGATAACCATAAAAACAATGTACCGCCGGTTTGGGATCTATTTGCTATCGTCATATACAGACAGTACAAATATTGTTATACCTTATATCAATATTTACACGGTTTTCCTTCGTACACAACCCACCATCAGATCCCCTCTGTTTGCCTTTATCAGGTAGGGGCAGTAAAATCAATATAACCATACCTGATTTTTTTTAAAATTACCGCATGAATCAATACATGGATCAACACATTAACTGCAGCTTCGTATCCCGCAGAATGGCAGGATTGAATTTGTTCATACAGATCGAATTTGAAACCATACCCCCTGATAATGAATAAGAAAGTGTATGCAATCGGTTATAACGGTATTTTGCTCCGTAGACACAAATCTCCTTCCGAGTAAAGTTGACAGATCATGGAACATGACTAAGTAGATTTCCATCAGTCACATGCGTTTGACTTTCACAAAAACATCGGAGTTTTCACATCGTGTAGGCTACAAAAGATCAAGTTTCAAGCTTCAAACTAAAGGAACTCAGTGTATTGCGAGCTTGACCAAGAATCACGTTTGTGATTATGGGGTTCGATGTACGAACCCTAATTAACAGTGTGATACAATTATTTTATCTTGTACCACTTTTCAACTATTTCAAGACTTACTGTACCAAATCTTACAGTGTTCAACTGATGACGGTAAACAGGTAGTGGTGTGTAAGGGATGGGGATGTGAGCAACACATCCATGAGCGCCTTGAGTGCTTGACCAGGAATCACTATGTGATTCTGTGTTTGAACATCGTGGTTCGTTGTACGAACCCTACGCAACAGTGGCATTCAAGTATTATCCCTTGTTTACCATGTATCCACTGTTTCACGGCTCACTGAACCTAATCTTACTGTCTCTACCTGATGACAGCAAACAGCCAGAAATCGGTAGTTGTGTGTAAGTGCGGGGGATGTCAGCATCACATTACGTCAGGAACTTAGCTGCACAATCAACATAGCATGGTTAATATTCGTTCATGCACAATAAATAACTCATAATCATGTTATGTCACGTATAGTCCAGTTGAACACTTCCCATTAATCATTAATTATCTAGCTGACTATCCGGTTTATTCATAGATTTATTCATAGGCGGTATGCGGGTAAAAAATGCTATATTTGCAAGACCCAGAAAAATTTACATCTGATCGTTTGGCGAAAAACATGTCAAAGAATATTGTCAAGCATTATTGTCCATATGGGCATCTAATGATTTTTTTAAAAGCGTCAATGGTTTCAGACTTTACCACGTCAGTAAGTAAACTGCTCCAAAATTGCACATTTCGAACTGAAAATGCTTATTTCGGGCAGTTCAACTGGCTGTGATGTTGGTACAGTTCAGACAGGTGACCACTCAGATGTGTGTTGTGCGAAAGATTAAACAAACGACTGCAAGGATGATTTGTTTGATTAAGCACAGTCCAGATGAAGATTAGTGATCCTCTTTTCCGTCTGCATTTGGATGAATGCAAATGCAATATTCATTTCGTATGGATAATTAGATAGTCCCAGGACGAATTTTGTCGCTCTGCGCTTTGGAGTTTCCAATAGCTGAGTATCTTTTTTCAGCCAAGGATCCCATGCCACTATAGCATATTTGATCTGAGGACGGATGTAGTTTGAAATCAATTTGCAGACAATGTTGGGGTCAAACGAAACCAAGGCTCTTCTGAGGAAACCCAACTTGCATTCAGCTTTGCTGGCGGCTAGTCGACATTGTATAGAGTTTCCTAAGTCAGACCGAATGTGTGTTGGCCTCCTTCGGTCGATGTCGACGATGGATGTACGTCACAATCGCATGAATTTCATGTTTTACAGCTTTTGGAATGACTAAACAGTCCGATTCGGGAGGAACAATCTCTCCCACAGCGCTGGTAACGATAGTCATAACTCTGTTGTAGGGCGTCAGTTACACACCGGCGGCGTTATCTGCGTTCAGCAGCCAAGAGCAGTATCTGCTCCTCCCCAGCTTGCAGACATCGCTTTACACAATGCTTCCAAAGTCAAGAGCAAATTCTTCCTAGCTCCCGGTGTCAATGCCATGAGCTTTCATATCTCTTTTGCAAACATCTTTGTACCGCAAGTGCGGTCTGCCTAATGGTCGACTGAATAACCACTCCTAAATCTTTTCCGGAAGAAGTGAGTTTAATAACAGTTTGACCTATATAATATTCGTTGACCAATCAAAGTTCGTTTTAATTATAATTTGCAACCTGCGTTGAAAACGTATTCATCATTTTTCCCTATTTTTTGAGTCTAGACAAATTAGCTTGCTGAAATTTGTGCACAAGATGTGATCAATAATATTCAAGATTCAAAAGCTTGTGGTGACTGAAAACACTTAGCACTCAATTTTGACTTAGTTCGCGGATGTAGTCAAATGGTTATGGTACAAATACGTGTTCAAATTTCGAAAGAATGTCATGACGCTGGGAATAGTAAAAATAGTTTCGGGAAGCGCATTCCCAAGGATAAAGACGTGTGCACAATGGAGATATTGGCGACAGCTAATAGAAGAATCAAGAGGTTGTAATCCCACTCAATGACTGCATGGATGTTGCAACTCACGGTATTTGAATTGGTCAGTTGATCTAAATTTGCGAATGCAATAACCGACAACCGATTCGAAGATTCAAAAAGTTGTATTGTATGCCAGTGAAAAACCGACGACTCAATGTATGAGGAGTTCAAACAAGGAAGTTGACCTTATGCCAGACCACACTTGCAGTAAATAGACGCTTGAAAAAATGATTGCGCAACAAACTAGGTAATTCAAGTTAATAATGGTCTAAAAGTATTAAACTTAGCAACAGACAGCATCGTGAACATAAAAATGTAAGTAAACAAAAACATACGACGAGTGTATGGACACGGAAACGAATGTTTGGATAAAATCCCATTCAATTTAGCTGTAAATTCATGTTAGGTTGTTAAGTGAGAAACGGTAGAAGGGAAACACTTCCAAGTGAAAAAAACGCGGACAGAACAAAATTCACCTTCCGAAGTCAGAGAGGTGTTCGAATGTCACCTGATGAGCGGTAATTACCGCGAAACCGATCGTGTGCTTCCGTTATGCTTTTCGAACGTCATATACTACTTATTAATACAATCTGACTTTAAACAAAATAACCTGCGCTGCTATTGGAATGTTTTTCAAAAAATATTCCAAACAGTTACCGGTGCTGCATTGCACCGACTGTGGAACTTAGCGTGGTCACCACTTGAAAGCTAAATTTCAATTTGCAAATGAGGATTTATACTCGAATTCGCACACCTATAGTTTAGGCGGAAATTGGACATCACTGGCCTAGATTCGTGGGTCCGTTAATTCCATTTGTCCCTTCGTGCGTAAACACCCTGTAAGGGATAGTTTGGTGTATAAAACCTTTTGTA
>JACCGJ010000999.1:0-44655 GCA_013407085.1 Atriophallophorus winterbourni
ACCCTATGCAACAGTGGCAGTCAAGTATAACCTTGTCTAGGCCCAGTTTACTGAAATCCTTTAGTGATTCCTTGTTACACACAATCGCTTGAAGAAAAATTACCAAAACATATATTTCCGGTAGAAATTTTCTTTCTCCATCTCACAATTGGAATTATTATTGCTCCTTTTTTGAAGCAAATGGATACAAACTTCAAAGTAACGATTTGTTTAACTTCCATACCTTTATTTCCTATGGTATTGTACAGCTATTTGCTTTTTCCACTATAAATCTTGAAACCAAACAATACCGAAAGAATTCTTGATCGATTTTGGATATCGTACTTGTTTAACGAACATCACCCAACTTGCCCAACAGACATTACAGGGTTGCGCCACGCAAAGGGCATGAATATCTTGTCAACAGAAATATTATGGAAGCACAAAGTGCATGAAGGACAAGTTCTGATCCAGAGTTTTCGAATGAGATGCAACAGACCACCCTCCGACACAACACAAGAATAGGAAACGCCGAAAGACGTCAAATGCGAACCGGTAATAATTACGGTTTCCGAAGGATCCTATTAAAACGGTTCCAGCGACGACATCTTCGGAGAAGATGTACAACGTCAGCCGCAATCAAACGATTAGCAATTCGTCAATGGCAGTCAAACGAGCCCTGCGTGGCGAGGGCTTGAAGTGTACCGGTTGACACGAAATCTACTGACAAATCAGATCGAAGTGACGACCGAGACAGACATGATTGGGGATCGGTGTTGTAATTGTTTGTTTAACCTAATATAATAAAATAACCTAATATAAAAGCTCGTTTGCATGCATCTCTATCACACACACCACGACCGGTTTCGTGCTGTTTGCACTCATCAGGTAGGGACAGTGCGATCAGGATCCGCATGCGTGTTTTGTGTGTACTAAACGCGTTTAACCAATCGGCTATCTTTTGTTTTTATGGGATTCTCGGGTGAACGCAATTAGCGTTGGACAATTTGACCACAGCGATGAATCCGGGGCAATGTTCAAGCGGCCGTGAAACGTGAGTATTGCTAGAACGATGAAACGAAAAGTGGCTTGATGTTTACCAGCTACTATGGGTTGATCTGACGTAATCATTTTCGGCTTACCCCGCCAGTCTGCATCGACTATCTGGCGCTTTTGTTGTCGGCGAAGCATGGTTTCAACTGGAATTCCTGAACAGTGGCGTTCAAAACATAACGAATTCAAACTACCGGTTTTCCGCACGATATGTTGCTTTTCCCTCCGAAAATTGACCAACTAGCTAGCTCATCGGTTACTACCCTCGATCATCAGAGGTAGTGAGTTGCACGCTGAAACAGACTGGAGTCTCACTACCATTTCCTGTTCTTTTTCTTCCTCATATCTGTCTAGGCCTGGGCAACTTGACAGTATCTTGGACCACGTGTAATCTATGACTGTGCGGCACTTTACCTGGATCAGACTTGTGCCACACACCATATACCCTCGATCATGACTGTTAAGCTTGCGAAAAATCACCTACTGTGACAATCGACTGTCAATCTAGCCAAATTCCCAGTCGTTATGTAAACTGTATGGGTACTAGAGTAGAGGTTTCCAATGCACTAGCAAAGAGCACCAATCATCAGCTCACGGCAAAACCTCGCTAGTTGGCACAGCGTAGAAGCAGGAAGCAAAGAAAAGAACAATCGCAAACTGTTGGGTAAGCCGAAGTCATCCAAGATACGCGCGACCTCGGTAATGTCATTGTCCGAACAGTGCGGATGCATGCTGTAACCTTACGCTTCAATGTCCTTATCCGCTTACTTCGCACACCCCTTTCTGTTCTCTATATAAACACAGGCCCCGTACAGCTATAGGACCTGTGTCCTGAGTCTCGACAAGGTCGTTTCATAGCCATCCTGTGTTGTTCTGTTCTCTGTCTCGGTGGGCTTGGTCTCTCGTATAATCTAGTTGATCACCTGGCACAACTGTTTATCGAATCCAGTACATAGCACAAACTTGCAAGAATTTGTGTTGCGTGAGAACAGTTCGAGTGACATCTTCGGAAAAAGGAGTATAAGGAGTACGACAGCAACTATTGAAAGATACGTAATTCGTCAAAGTCCATCAAAAGAGTCTCTGGGCAGGGCTCGAATAGAAATAGTTGGCACGAACCAGAACACAGTGACAACCCACACAGAGATCATGACAGTAATACACGGATAACAAGTCCCAGGTGCTTAACTGCTACACAAACATGACATAGTGAAAATTATAAAAGGCGGGAAAGGATGAAACCAAAAATACTACTGAACATATAGAGTAAGGTGCATACACCTCGAATCAAACAAGCTTCCAAGCAATTTTTGTGAACGACGTTCACTGCCATAACAAACTTATCAATCCACCAGGCAACGTACAAAATTAATCAAACACTCCAGGAAGATGTCTACAACAAGACCGCTACCGAGCACGATTTTGAGACATCGCTAAAGGCAGGAAGCCACTGCAAATTTTCATCTCTTGGCCCCAAACCTGGGTCGCACCAACTGTAGCTAGTTAACAGTCAAAGCGTTCGTCTGCTTGAGCCAAGTCAGAGTCTGGCCACCCTTACAAGGACGTCATTCCGAGTTAGGAGTGGCAAACAAAACCGCGTTAAGAAAACGAAGATTTCCCAATCGCAATACGCGACTCAACAGGCGAAGTCTATGCATGTTAACTTTTTTAGATATCTACGTCGCTATCAAGGATTATTTTGGGGATTGTGCCAATCAACTCTGGCGATGGTGCGGAAACAGTGATGGTCGAATAGCTGCAGATGTTTTCTTTTCTCAGAGTCCAGGTTTCATATCCGTACCGCCTTATAGACTCTACCCTTCAACTTTAGAAGCAAAAATCTTCGAAACCATCGAGGGCGCGTTACGAAAAGCTACCGTAAATCTGGAAATGCGAGGTGAAAACTCGTTATTCAAACAAGCGTTGCTAGTATGGTATATGTATGTATGAAAGCACAAGCCTGATCCAGGCAAAGTGCCGCACAGTCAGAGACTGCACGTGGGCTAAAATACTGTCAGGTTGCCCAGGCCTAGACAGATATGAGAGGGGAAATAGAAATGGTAGTGAGACTCCAGCGTGTACTCGCATGCAGCTCACTACCGTTGGCCAATCAATTTAGCACGATGTTAGCCGCACATCACAGAAATGCTGCACGATTGCACATCCGTTGCTAGTAATGCAACTACCAAAACAGGTAAACGGTCTACAGTTGCCAGTTCCTGATTATTGACGCCTAGCGCCGCTTCGATCTGATCAATACAGTGTAACAGAAGTTTGCACTTCGAAGGTGTAGAATATGCCGAAGGATGGTATGATACAGACAGGCTGAGAGCACTGTTGTGGCACAGAGATTGGCAAATAAGATTCACGTGCTTAATATTTTGACCAATTGATGTTTTGTTGGAATCATGGATTAGTGTCGTTGAAGTCATGCCTGTCGGGGTGTGATTCAAGACAAAATAAATGCCTAGATAAGAAACGAGGTTAGACGTAACGTTGGACCGATTGCTATTGAGGGGTGGATGAACAGCGTAATAACCATGACCGTAGCAGGAGTTGAACTGATAAAACTGTCACATCCTCACAATGAGGCACATTCTTTCAACATTCATGCCAGACTCTGACTTCACGCAAACAGATGAAGGCTTTGAGGGTCAAACTAGCTGCAGTTTGGGCGACCAGTCTCTCAGGTTGGGAGATCAGAATTCGCAATGATGTCTTACCCGTAGTGATAGGGCTCATCGTTTTCAGTGGCGGTCCTGTTGTAGACACATTCTAGGAGTGTTGGATTAATTTTGTCAGCTGTCAAGTGAATTGGCGAGGAAAGCTTTTTATGGTGAGTAACAGTGAAAGACACAAGTAACGTTCATACTGATGTTGTTGCCTGATCCAGGCAAAGTGCCGCACAGTCAGAGACTGCACGTGGGCGATGTTACTGTAAGGTTGCCCAGGCCTAGACAGATATGGGAAATAGAGAATGCATGTTTAATTCGAGATGTAAGCACCTCATCCTAGTGTGTCTGGGACTGATCTTTTATAGGTTCAGTAGTTTTTGAGTTTCCACTCTTCCTCATACCTTTTAAAATATTTTACTAGGCCATGGCAGTTAAGCACTTGGTATTTGTTACCGGTGGAATGCTGTCCACGATGAACGAACTAACATCAGCCTTCCTCTCAAGCAGTGGGCTCCTTGTCTTGACATTCGTTGGAAGATATCGATAGTCGTGCTGTCACAGAATGAGAGCAATCCCACTCGGGCAACAAATGTGACAAAAGAAAGGCACGTGGATGAAGTTTCATGCCATAGACAACTGTCTCGCACCCATTGATATGTCGCGAAACATCACATCATCGCCAAAATTGCGAAAGTTAGAAACCGCCACGCCAAAATTGTGTACATATTGTGAAATCTTGTCCCGGAAACAACCTTCAGCAAAGATAGAAAGAGCTATCGACGAGTTCTAGACCACTGAAAGCGGGCCTCGGGATAGAGCCGATCCAGTGTTCCCCTTGTTAAGTGCAAAGCATTTACCATACATTGAAGCTTTAAATGCCAAGCAATCCACGATTTGTTGCATTACACCAAAACTGCGATGTCATCCGAGCATTCTAGATCTGTAGCCTACTCACCTCCAGCACCCGGTAGACCAGCTAATGCTTTCCTTATGACATCGGCGATCGCTGTGTAAAAGGAATGGCGAGAAGAGACAGCTCTGCGAAATCCACTGGCCCCCGCCCAAGGTTTGACAGCATGGTCTCAAGATCAAAACATATCTTTCGGGTACGCCATTCTCAACAGACAATTCCAAAGACTTTCGCGATCGATTGAATCGAATACCGCTCGCATGTCTAGGAATACCATGATCGTTGATACTTGCAGACATTTGGTTTCACTTGATTCTTACTCACGTAACGTTTCAGCACCGACCAAAAACTACCCCTTGGACCAGAACAAAACGCAACAAACGCATTTATGTGTTTCAAGTATAATGTCAGAGAGAACAGTTAGATACACATGTCAGTAAATGACAAAAAAACAATCGAGGTGATGTGTTCATGTTTAGAAATTCAAATATCGTGAGCATTAGAAAAAAAATCATTATGGTCGGGGGGGACTAGTAATAGGGATAGGTCAGAAGGATTCTAAGGGTCACCAAGATTGGTTATGAGAGCGCGTAAGTGGTGAGAAATTCGACCACAACATGCAATGTGACAATAATAATAATAATATCAATAACATGAGTGCCTAAGCACAAGAAAGGGCACACATAAGAAAAACAGATTAGTCACTTTGAAAGTGGAGGAGCTGGGTATAAATGCAATACGTATGAGCAAGGACCATGGTTTGGCGAAAATATATGTGTGGCGAGCGAGAATGACCGGTCTATACAACATGCGAGAGGAATAAACAACAAGCTGGGAGTCTTTCCGGTTGAGATCAACTTTCCAAGAGTGTTGGCTCAAACGATAGGAACCATTTACCCCTTCGGTCACGAACCTCGTGGGTAAACGGGGGAGAGAGCAAGGCAATCGGGATGGAGGGCATTCACGATATTTGGTTGAACGAATATTCTTGCTGCAAATGGATGATCAGATGGAAAACCATTATAAATGCTATATTGGGCAACGCGTATGGTGCAGTAAGCTGAGCTAGTTAAAAAACAGCCATAGATTTAAATTTAGGGCCACCTTATCCAAAACTTACCTTCAGTATATAACCACGACGCTCAGCGTACAATGACGAACGCCTCTCAGCAGCTTTGTGCACAGCACGAATCATTGTTACGCAAATCTCCGATTCGGCATAAAAGCGGCAGCGTGCAACCTGGCGTCTGCCTAATGACGACTAGGCATGGATACAAATCACCTCCTTCTGAACTGGTCGGGCAAACAAAGCTACTCAAATGTGCCAGTCTGCGGAACGCTTAATTGCGATCGGTCAAACGGTGGACGGTAGCCCAGGTCGTTAAGGCGTAGGACTACAATGGTGATGGTCGGGGGTTCGAATCCCGCCCCCGAAGCGGTGGATATGCATTGCTGATGAGCTCAAATAAGAGCGAAACTCGAGTCCAGTGCTTCCATTATGGACCATCGTGATCAATTTTGTGAATAGTTCGACGGGCTTGGCACGGATGAGTAATCACAAATATAAATCGACCATCTTATAAAAAGCGGGAAGCATTGAGGAATACTTGCATTGATTCGGATCACGTGTCATTCGATCTAGACTCGCATTGAAATTCTCTAGCCATCTCAAGGCAAATAACCTTTGAGAATTTTCAAACCCCATCAGCATGCTAGTTGCAGCGGCCAAATATTAGATAATCCGCCCACCGTAATATTTGAAAATGTGATAAAAAGTGGAATCTTGCAGTATAGTCGCTAGCGTGTCTCACCGGAGGAAATGCATAGAATTCCTCTAATATTATATAGATCAATGACGTTTCAGAAATAACTTCAGACAGATAGAGAAAGATGGTAGCTTAAAAATGTGAGAAACGAAGGAAGCCAGTAATGTAGGCAACGTTTGAAAACTATTTCAGATAATTCGGCCACAGGTTATGCAAGCATTGAAGTTAACGAAAAAATGGTAGACAACGATGATACTTCATTCTCCAAAAGGTTGTATGCAAGTTGGGTCGAACGTCTTCATGAACAACTTAGTTAATTTGATACAAGCAACCAATTACCAACAATTTCATGTTGTGAATTTTGTCGAATTATTGGCGGACACCCAGAGATGGGAAGATTAGGTCATGCATTGTCTCAATATCGGTCTTCATGGATTAGCCCCAATTATTTTCTAGGGCACTATAAATATTAAGTATTATTATGAAGGGGTGTAAACGTTGAGAAAAGCCTTTCGCGTCGTCACCGTGAAGCATAAAATGCGAAAGAGCAAATATACGGGTAGCTGCGACAAACCGTAATTTTCAAGGTTCAGTGCGTACCAATTCGTATTTAAATAAACGATATCACATATTGCATTGTATGGAATCACAAACGTGATTCAGCTAGCACCGTCCTATATTGATTTGCCACCGGTACTGAGCTGCATGCGAAAATAAGGTGAACCCTCAATACCACTTCCTAGTTTTTATCTATCTAGACCTGGGCAACATCTTGCCTCACTTTGCCTGGATCAGACATGATATCATACATGACATATATGCGTCATTGATCTCGGTTTGGAGCCTTAACGCGTAAGGATCTGTTGGGAGCTACCCAGCTGAACATAGCGCACGCTTATGCAATACTGGGCAGATAACACCGTCCTAAATCGATTTTCGGTGGTACTGAGCTGCATGCGGAAACACGCTGAAGAGTCAGTCATTTTCTTATATATGTCTAGGTCTGGGTGACTTGACCGTAACTTAGCTCACGTGATGTCTCTGACTGCGGATCAGACTTGTTTCCATACACACATACTTCTGTGTTGCACATGAAACAACGTTAATTTAAGTCAGAACCTACACAGTAAATGAAGTTTACAGAGCAGGTGGGAATAATACGAACTGTTTCATAGTTGCCACTTAACAGTAATAGATGTGACCAGACATTCGAAGCACATTCAGATTACGCTAGACTAAATATCGTATTATTCAGCGAAACATAGAGACCAATATAAAGAACCCAACGATTCCATTAATAACAACAAATTGCTCAATTACATTTAGTGGCAAAAAGTGAGCGTAATTCATACACTGTTCTGAACGCGATATTGTGCAAAATAACATCAGTCAACAAAATTATACTTTATGGTTCTACAAAGAACCACGATGTTCAAATACAGAATCACAAAGTGATTCCTGGCGCTTATGAAAAACCATTGGATTGCGCATCCATTACCACTTTACAACTGTTTAAAGGCTCACTGAACCTGATCTTACTGTCTCCCACTTATGAAGGCAAACAGCCAGAAACCGATAGTGAGCGCCACAATTCACATATCAGTCAACTTTCATACGGTCCGTTTTACCCAATACTAAGCAGAAGGCATGCTTGTGTACAAAACTGCCGACATCCGGCATTTTTTATTTGGACTATTGAAGACGCGGTATTTCTTTTCAATTCTTATCAGATGCGCAAACTACGTTCGGCAAGCTATGTAGTATTGTACTATTCATGGCATATTCGATGTGCAAAATATTGTTGTATGGCACAGATCACGTGGTAACATACCAAGCCTGAACAATGAGCGACTTGCAACGAAGAACTGCTTACTTATTTTGGTGGTTGAATTAGTAGTTGCGCAGTTGAATGGAATTTCGGTCCACATTGCTAAAGCAACGTTAGCGTTTCGCAACCTAGGTCTCCAGTGGCGTTACAGAACTTTGCATTAGACGATTCGTGTGGTCTTGATTTATGGATGTGGACTGATAAAAGAATTAAAATGCCTCAATGCTTTCGAAAATAATTGTCTCTGCACCACCGGGCCTGTAACGCAGCTATTCGCGATAGAATCATTGAAAATGACATGTATGTATGAAAGCACAAGCCTGATCCAGGCAAAGTGCCGCACAGTCAGAGACTGCACGTGGGCGATATTACTGTCAGGTTGCCCAGGAATAGACAGATGAGAGGGGAAATAGAAATGGTAGTGAGACTCCAGCGTGTTTCAGCATACAGCTCACTACCGTTGGCCAATCAATTTAGCACGATGTTAGCCGTACAGCACAGAAATGCTGCACGATTGTACATCCGTAGGAATGACATGGTAATGGTTGGAGCTTGCGTGACCAGACTCCCCAGAAATAAGGCTCATAACAGTGTTCTATTGACAAGTAGTGGCGAGGAAAGCATGCTGTGGCACACGATAGTAAAAACCTCGAAAAGCTGCCAAGCTTATGACGCAATGTTTATTTACTGAAATTAAATAGATACGCGAGTCTGCTCATTTTTTTATAAATTCAGTAGCTTTATGAGCTCCATCCCTTCGTTTATTCGAAATTAGAATTTCATAATTGCATGGCACTTGGCAAAATAAATTCGATTGTTATTCGTGGGAAATGGTTAAATTTTAGGTCCCCAAAAGGGTGCAATAAAAGCATCATTGTGAGAGTCAATGGTACTGCATGGATGTATGAGATCACGAGCCTGTTCCGGGCTAAATTTAGGGTTTAGATTAGAAAACCGGACCATGCAACTTTAGCTCAGACGCATAACAGAAGATGCAGTAGGGTGAAGCTGGGCAATTATCATCACGACAGGATCTATCATCATACACAATTGTGTCTCAAATCATCTTTAAATAGGATACCAGTGCCTCACTATTTAGATGAAGGATATAATAGTAACACCGCACTATGGTAGATTATCAAAGGACGTCAGAGACAAGATGGAACGCATGAAACCGTGTAACCAAATCGTCTGTGACCGAGTGAGCACTAATGGATCGGCATAGTCGAAATGAATATAATAATGGCGATACGGATGTCAGCTTTAGGCCACACACAAGTGAAAAGGCACGTATATCCTCAGATTTTAATATAAAAACGTTTGAACTGATAGAAAACGGCAAATTGAACAATGCGTGCACGTAATTAAATACGATTTCTTTTATAATCTAATAGCAGTATAAGCAATAAAAAGTAAATCACAACAAAAGATACAGAAACTCACGGGAAATTGCACCGAACCGGGACCCCCGGATGGACTAGAGCTTGAACATCCGCCACCACTATTTGAATTATTGACACCACCGGAAGATTGCAACGGCGCATTGACGGAACCGGAATGAACGTATTGAGGCGGTGGTGGAGCCTGGCCTTGACAACCACCCGACACTAAGTGTTGTTGTGTAGGAATACCGCTTCCCTGTTGTTGATGCGGAGGTGGCATCATCATCATCATCTGTGATTCGGACACACCACCAAATGCTGCGGACGTATTCATGCCGTTTCCGTTCCCACATGACGGAGGGTAGTCAGAAGGCATTAGTGTACCTCCCAACATATCAGAGCTTCCCATACCCGGACCACCATGCAGAGGCGAAGCTTTCAATTCAGAGACCGGCGGATATCCAGAAGAGGTCGCCGGAGGCATGCCGCCTCCCGAATAGTCTGGTGGCGGAGGAGGCATCATGCCGATACTGCGTGGGGGCATTCCACTGCCGCCACCATTAAGCATGTTAGAATCGCCACCACCGAACATGGAACTTTCCGGGGTGGATCCAGGACCACTACCTCCAAAGACCATATGCGGAGAGGGTCTGGTGTTGTATTCCGGGGGAATACAAGCATTCGATGATGGAGGAGTTTGTTGCTGAGGTTGGCCAACAACGTAATGCTGTGAGGGATGATGAGAATGACCAGGAGGTAATCCAGATTGATGATCGGATGGGGTCGTTGACTGACAATTGTTCTAAAACAAATAAGGATAAATAGTATGAATTTAATGATAAGTAAAAGCAACTTGATGCAAAAACACAAAGTTCGTCATATATGTTCACCTGGTTGTTTATTGGACTCGGAGCAGCCAAATGCTGTGACGGTGGGATATGAGGATTCGGTGTTCCAGGATGGCCAGGACTCTGAGCAATGCCACTTCCACCAGGGGCGCCACAAGAACCTGGACCTACACTACCAGGTCCACCGGACGAGACAGAATTAGGACCGGCTGACGCTGGACCAACTGCAGATCCCTGCTGCGACTGCCCAGGGTTTGGTCCACCTGATTGTGCTTGTTGCGGTGGCATACCAGGGCCCATCCAACGAGCTCTATGCCCACTCATCATGGCGCCAGGATGATGATGGTGTTGTGGAAGCACGGGGCCAGCATGCATTGGATGAAGTGGCCCACCACCGGGAATCAAATTTGCATGCGGGTTAATCATGCCACCACTACCGACTGGAGGGCCTGGATAACCACCTGCTTGATGGAATCTCATTGAAGGATGATGCGGAGAAGGAATTCCAGGACCAGCACCTGGAGGCAGGCCACCGCCACTTGGCATCATTGAACCCGTGGGACGTTGGCGCATTGAAACAGGATCAGGACCAGGTGGCCCAAGAGGAGGAGGCATGCCGGGCCCACCACCACCCGGAGGACCCCCGACACCCACGGAACCGGCCATAACAGGATGCCCGGGCTAAAAGTAAAAAACCGTGCAAATAAACGTACCATTTTTAATTTGTTTAAGTGATATCATTATTGACTACCAATTGGTAACTGAAACAAATATATCCAAATCGATGTGCTTGAAATCACGATCTACAAGAATAATAGGGGCTCAGGAATTATTGAGGACATTGAGAAGCCGGTGGCATTCGATATCAAATCCAGCATAATATCGGGATTGGCAGGGCGCTGTATCGTAAGTTTGACTAAGATACAAATTTTCATGACAAAATAAAGCTCTATAATGACAACTGGTTGTATCTATTCTCATTATAATATTTTACAGCTCAAAATTTAATTAAGAAAACTTACGTGCGGCAATCCGTTCGGGTATCCTGAATTCACGAAACCCTAGCAAATTAGATAAAAGGAAAAGGACATACATAATCATGAAAAGCCTTAGCCTCGCTTGAATGTTCATGTGTATCTCGACGCTCAGGCGCTGCACTGTACAAATCCCAGAATACACTGAAACATCAAATTCGCAATTTTAACTAACTTCCACCATGAATGTAAAAATCCAGGAGGTTCGCCAACACTTATTGATTTGTCCCATCGTATCTAAAGAATTTCTACAAAAACATACAATAGGTTACCTCTTGTAAGAATGAGCTAGCAGTTTTTTGAGCACCAATATGTATAAGGTACTCATAAACATAAACAGCCAACCTAGAAATAATTATTAAACGCCATCATACTTTTCCTTGGATTGGGCGTCGGATGGTACACCAGAACTCTTAGATTTTGTATACATCTTACATTGATAAATCTAGCATCAGCAGAGCGGAAAAAACGAATATAATAAATTTTTCGATTCAAAAATGCAGAAAATGGATGATTGGTCTATTTAAACAAGTTCGATTTTTATATCTAGAAATTTGGAAAATAATGAGAATATTTCGTGTGCAAATCTAATAGGATTATTATTTTTATAAAAGTTCGTGATATTAAGAGACAAACGTGCCAATTCAGTTCAGTTCAGTTCAGTTTAGTTGCACAGGACAGTAAATGGCGAACGAGCCAATCGAGCGTTCAGAATTTCTTTCGGTGGAAAGCTGCAGAGAAGCAACCACCACTGCCAAAGCGTTTATTCTTATTGTGGTTTGGATATCCTCGTCGATCGCGATGCCAAGGGATTATCCGGGTTGTGTTTTGGAAGCACCACGTAATGAATGATGCTGGAAAGAAAAGAATACATTTCTCCTCACCAGTACGGTGAGAGGTCAGCTAAAGAAGAGTTGTGTATTAAACAAACAGAACTTTAGCATTTACTTACTTACCAAACAACGATAAAAATGGTGAACAACCTAATGTTGCATAAAAATTAGGGGGAGAATTCAGGAAAAAGCTTACCCCAGATGCGGTTCAAACCCTGCTTAACACTTACGACAGAACTGCAGGATATAAGTTCTTCTGGAAGCCGGTTCCAGAAATTTACCACCCTGAGTCTGAAAAAGTTTTTCCTGGAGTCTAGTCTACATCGCTCCTTAGCAAGTTTGAGTGAATGGCCCCGGGTGCCCAGCTCAGGACTTAAGGCAAAGAAGTCGGTCATGCTAACGCCACTTAACCCCTTCAAGATCTTAAAGGTTTCAATTAAGTCACCTCTCAAACGACGGCGCGTAAGTGAAAAGAGATCTAGGGACTTCAGGCGTGCAGCGTAAGGTTTCCGTCGCTGACCCTCAATCATGCGAGTTGCGAGACGCTGTACGCTTTCGAGTTGAACGATATCCTTCTTGTAGTAAGGGCACCACGCCTGGACACAATATTCTAAATGCGGCCTAACTAATGCCTTGTAAAGGGGCAGGAATACATCGGGTCTTCTGCTGTATAAAACGGATCTCAGCCGAAAGAGAACTTTGCGAGCACGTTGAGCTGCAGCGGCGCATTGGTCCTCCCATTTGAAGTCCGTCCTAACTAGTACTCTAAATCCTTAACACGCTGTGTGGCGCTTACAGTGAGAGAATTGCCCGACACCTGAACTGAAATCTTATCAACCAGTGCTGACAAGAGTTGGCTCTTATTAAGGTTAAGTGGGAGGTCCCACTGGTGTGACCAGTTTATGATCCGTTCAAGGTCGTGCATCAAGGTATCTTCGTCCGTTGATCCGATGAATTTAACATCATCCGCAAAAATGAAGCATGGGCACTTCAATGCAGAGGACAAGTCATCGATGAAAATTAGGAATAGAAGAGGACCAAGTGCCGAACCTTGGGGTACACCACTGATTACGTCGGTTTCATTCGACAGCATAGATCCTACCCAAACTCGGAATGTCCTACCTGTTAGGAAGGCCTTTATCCAAGCAAGTAGACTACCCCGAATGCCTTTTGCTGCTAGCTTAATCTCTAGAAGGCGGTGGTTTACGGAATCAAAAGCCTTGCTGAAGTCTAGGTAGAAGGCTTCGACAGGCTTCCCTTCATCCATCCTTTTAGTGGCAGTATTGAGAAAACTAAGAAGGTTTGTCAGGCAGGATCTACCCTTAAGAAATCCATGCTGAGTTACACTCAGTAGAGAATGCCGACAAATATGCTGACAGATTTTGTCACGCAGCAGTTTTTCCATTACTTTCGAGACGATGCTAGTCAGGCTGACAGGTCTATAGTTACCAACAGTTGAGCTGCAACCACCCTTGTGTATTGGCACGATTATAGCTTCTTTCCACTCACTAGGAACCACTCCCATGTTCAAGCATGAATTGAAGAGCTTGCATACGGGTTCTGTAAGCACTGGGGCAAGATTCTTTAGCATAATCGAGTGGATACCGTCTGGTCCCTCAGCTTTGTTGACGCGAACATGGATAAGTGCTTCATACACCTCGGATTCCATGAAGGACAACTCATCTAGTGCAGGAGCGCCAGGTAGTAGAATAAACGAGCTAGACGGAGCAATTAAAGAATTATCACGTCTTTGAACGCCACTGAAGAACCTAGAGAAGGCACTCGCCTTAGACAGGTCGGTATCGGCTACTTTTCCGTCCTCCAGATTTAAATCTCCAATGTTTTCCCTGGTTTTTCCTTTCGATTGAGCGTAGCTATAAAATCTTTTGGGATTGGATTTAGCATCCCTAGCTAAGGATAACTCAAACTCCTGTTTGAGCAAACGCTGTATTTTAACACAAGAGTTCCGAGCGTTTTTGTATCGGACCCAAGAACCAGAAGTAAGAGATAGCTTATATTGCCGCCATAAACGATCTCGTTTACGGGTAGACCGACGAACTCGAGGAGTCCACCAGAGCGTCCAAATTTTCTTTCGGTGGAAAGCTGCAGTGGTGCACCCGCCACTGCCGACACCTTTTTTCGTTTTGAAATCTTCGACGATTATCCGGATTGTATTTATGAAGCACCGGGCTATAACCGATGCTGGAAAAAGAAAACGCAGTTTCTCTTAACTAGCACGGCGAGAGTTCAGCTTTAGTATAATCGTGTATAAAGTTGGTAAAATCGGTTGAGGGTAGTTACGAAGTGGACCACAGGTTAATTCTGTACAAACTTCACAATTATCGTATTTTGGTATTTATGAACCCGTATTAAGTACGTATCGTTCTTTTCTTTCTGATCGCACCTTTTCATTTTTTGTTGTCAACTAATCAACTGATTTCAAATGGAGTAATTCAGGACAGAGTTATAGTTTCTCTTTCTAACTGATCTATGTTAATGATCTGCAAAGTGTTGTTGATCACTCTAAACTCTGTATCTTCGATGATGATATAAAAGTCGTCATAACATTTCCGCCAAATAAAATGCCACAGACTCTGATATCTTATAATTGTGATCTTGCATCTATATCAAGCTGTTGCTCACAACGAAGATTAGATTTTTATGCCCCTAAGATACACTAAATGGTATTGAGTTCCGAAATTCCTTGTGACACATTCACATCAAATGGCTCAACCATTACTTTTTTGCATAAATTAGAGACATCAAATTTAGATAGTCCTTTTTTCTCAACTTTTACGAACAAGCCAGACGTCGCATCACGAGAGCAAGACAAAACTTTGGCTTAATTAACCACAAATTACTATTACTCGAAAGTATAATGTCACAAAATAAAATGAAGATCTTGCCAATTCTTGATTATTGTGATATCGCTTATTCTCAATTGGGTATGCGTGACTTTTTTCATTCAGAGATCCTCCAACGAAATTTCAGCAAAATAACTTTGGGATATTCCAACTCTTTGTCTTATCAGGAATGGTGTACTTTTAGGAGAGTTGAACAATAATGTTTACGTATAATTCGTCTTGACCTGTTTCTATTTTCGAATCATTACAGAGCAGCGAGTTAAGCTTATGTCTGCCATGCGTTACTACTATTATAACCGATATGACCTGCGCAACCGAATAAGGCTCTTGCACATTCCTATCTCTCGCACTAACGTTTTAAGTAATTTCTTCCTTATTCGGCACGCACAGTTTGGAATTCTCTCACTCTTCATTTTCGAATGTGAACATTTACACGAAAATTCATAGCGCATGTAGGATCTCTTACTTTTAATTCACTTAGTGAAATTCCTAAGATAAATAAATAAATAAATGAATGAATAAATAAACGTTTTATTCTTGGAATTCCAAGGCATGCTAATCATGATCTTCTTCTTCTACTTCATTTGATATTTTATAGTCTCGTGGTATCTCGGGTGTCTGATTTCACTTCAAAGTTTTCTCACATTAGTATGTCATGTTTTCGCTATTATTGCCTGGTCGACTTTGGCTAAAATACTGTCAGGTTGCCTGACCCTAGATATGCGTTTGTATTTCCTAATTACAACATTGCATTCGATGATATTTATTATACATTATCATGTATATAACTGTCTCTTATTTTGTATTAGGCCCATCAATGTCACGTTTTCTATCCTACCGTGCGAACTAATAAAATCTACCAAAAAATAAAAAGGTACACAGGAATACAAATGATCAAAGTTTTAAGTGGCTCACATCCTCCGCGATTAAACATTACTATCGGTTTCTATCTGTTTACCGTCTTCAGGTAGAGACAGTAAGATACGTTTTAGTGAGCCTTGATACAAATGATGTGTTTTAATATACATTCTTATTCTTTTCAAATAATGAACTATTTTACTTCAATGACCTCTCACTATGCTGGTGAAAAGTATATCTTCCATTATATTCCAGTGTCTTCGAATACCGAATCATCACTGAAACTGGCCCGAAATCTATCCGCTTGAGCTTTGTTCCGTATGCGAATGACTCTACTGAAGCTAACGAAAATCCGGATGGTGGACAATTTTTAGTTCCATTCGTCGACAATTCTTCAAGATCCGTGGAACATACAACGAGTCATACCACCCGGCCATTAATATCTTACCCTTTCTTATCTTCCACAAATTTTCCGATTTTCCTATTTTAATGGCTTAATGTTCTTTTTTCAGTCCTCTCAACTAACCATTTTGGAAAAAGTCATTTTGTATCTATAATTTTTTTTTTTCAAAATCACAATTTCATGAATATTCTAGCACTTTCTGCGTAATTACATTACTTTTATGCGCCCCATTTCTTGGCATCATTGCCATTTTTCTATCTCGACAAAATCTAAATGGAAATTTATTCTTATCAGACATTAAGCGTTTTTCTTATCTTCGTATTTGAATCCACTGGTTTCAGCTGAACCTTCCGATGAGCAAATTGCTTGGCATTTGTCATCTTTTTAATATCACAGGATTTTGGGTAAGACATTCCATTGACTGTCGTTATTAGAAACGTAGAGTCTTCATTAGGAGTGCTCTGCAAGATACTCCGGTAAAATTTTTAAAGTTGAGCGTTCGTGTGGAAAGAACTGCGGAGTTGTATATTTTGTATTGTTGGCATTAAAGTCTACATTTTCAGATTGTTCGGTAGTTGTACCGATAAACCAAGAACTCGAAGCTTGAACTTGAGTTTCAAAATAATGCATTTATTGATTGTATGTCGAGCTTCGAGCTCAACATGCAATCATTCAGATTGCATTGCTGGAAAATTGTTGAGGCAAGCAAACGCTCGTTTTTTGGACAATGTTTAGAGAGGTAGTGTATGTAACGTCCGTGATGTGAGTAACGCGTATTTCACCCGTTTATTAGTTCAACAAATTCAAAACCACAATTCGGATGTTATACGGTACTGTAATTAGCAACAATTACAACAGCAATAATTATAAAAACCTCAACTGTAAAGAAACGTACAGCAATCAGGAGATAAAATACTCCAGGATCAATTATATCAAATGCAAACAAGTTCAATGACGACCCGAGATATAAATAGAATGAAAGGAGTTACCAAAATTGCCGTCCAAAATGTCTAGCAAAGACAAGACACCCAAAAGTGGTGTCAAAATGCAAGCCAATTACAAGTGCCCAAAATGGCAACCAAATTCAACAACAATGACCGACAATGGCCGAAACGAACAATTCAAACAAATAATTGACCAAAGGAATGTGAAGAAAAGATTTACAATAGCAAGTTTTTAATAACAAAAGAAATGTTTTTCATCAAATACAGCATAAATATAAAATACCGGAAAATATAATCAACAAAATTTAGATTCTGGAAATTTTTTCAAAATATAAGATAAAGACGAAGGAAAAGGAAGAATTTCATAAAGTTTCATCTTACAGTGTACCCCATGAATGTTTCATCATTTATGATCGATATTGCCTCTCCGGTAAATGATTTGTCACATTTCGTGTGACACGTGTTTGGGCAGTTGCGACACATGACCGATTTGACCTTACCACTACCTACTTTTTCACAGCCAACACATGGTTTGCGAACAATAGATTGTTTCCTTCAAACGGGGTCAATTAAAGGTACAGCCAATAATGTAAGAATATCAGCACAGCCGGGTTGGTTTTATTTATTTGAGGATTTATTCAAAGATGATATGCGGGTAAAAAGCAATGCTTCACAAGACCGACAAACATGTACATCAGGTCGGATGGTAAAATATATCAAAATATGGTTAGAGATTATTGCCAAACGTGAAAAACATACTTGTCCATGTGGATATATGATGATTGCTTGAAAACGTCAATGGTTCCAGATTGTACAACGTGAGTAGGTAAACTGTTCCACAATTGCACACAGCAAACGGCAAATGCATATTTGCGGCAGTTCAACCTGCTATGCTGTTGGTAAAGTTTAGATTGGTGATTGGAAACGAACCTAGGACTCTTCTGAGGAGACCCAAGTTGCTTTTAGCTTTGCTTGCAGCGACTCGACATTGCATTGAGTTTTCTAGGTCAGATTGGATAATCAGACCTAAATCTTTTTCGGAGGAGGCGGATTTAATAACAGCACGACCTAGATAATATTCTTTGCTTAACTCGCTATTGAGCGAAAGTAGGCTGCATTTCTAAGCATTCAGTGGCATTTCGTTGTCTAGGGACCAGGTGTAAATAACATCGAAATCCCGTTGAAGGTTATCCGTGTCGGCTGTGAAGTTTATCTGGCGACACAGCTTTGCGTCATCAGCAAAAATAAGCACCGACTACTGCACTAGAGTAGGCAAGTCGTTTATAAATATTATAAACAAAAGCGATCCGAGGACTGCTCCTTGTGGGACACAAAGGACAACTGTAATCGACTCGGATAGTACATTTTTCACTCTCACGTACATCTCACGGGATATCAATCATCCTTGAATACATGCATGGAGCTTACCCTGTACTCCGTAGGTGAGTAGCTTCGACAAAAGTATTTCGTGATTGACACGAACGAAAGCTTTCGAAAAATCGATATAAATCACATCCACTGAGTTGCCAGCATCCAGTAGCTCAGACAAAGCTTCTCTTGCTAATAGCAAGTTTATCAGGCAAGATCGTTTTTTCGTGAATCCGTGCTGTGCCTCGGAGATTTAATTTTTAATCTCAAAGTGATTCCGCAAGGCATCCGCTATCATGGACTCCATCACTTTCGATAGCACTGGTAATAAACATATCGGACGATAGTTTACAGGATTTTTTCTCTTACCATTCTTGTAAATGTCCCCTATCAGGGAAGTTTCCCAATTCGGAAGACAGATTATACAAAATGTTTCGGTGTATATTATCTATACCGGGTAAACCTGTTTTCTTTATCGTCAATAATTTTGTTTGAACAACCTTGCGGGGTAATTCCGCTCCGTGGAGAATTGGCAGGCTGCAGCTGTCAGAGTGTAAGGACTGTCCATGGTTCGACACTTATGAGATTATTGAAGCAAATTGTTGTCGGAAAACGTTTGCACAATCTTTAAATGATGTCACTATGCCAGTAGCAGAGGCCAGTAGCGGTAATCCAATTTAAACATTCCGGAAGTTGTTGACGTGTTTGTACAATGCTATGGGATTCATAACGAAATTTTTGACTAGACTGATTTGGTAATCTTTTCTATGTTTTCGAATGAGGCAGACACACTTATTTCGCAATAAGGTGTAATTGCACCAAGTTAGCCGAGACTGATCGTCCAAGTATTTGTACTGCATTGTCACGCTTACACATCCATTTCCCAATACTGTTTCTGAGAGGCTTTTTTGAACACCGTTTGCTGTATATTATTTTCACGTTCGACGATAAATCAGTGATAACACGGAGTTGGCTGTAAAACGTTTTCCAGGTTTCTTTAGCTGAGTTCAATTCAGAGAAATCCCATCGAGTTGCAGTAGTAAGAACTTGAAGCAAGTCATAGTTCACACTTGTATACGTTCGTTGAGTTTTTCCTACTGGTTCGTATTGACAAATACAATAAAATGTCATGACTTTATCATCACTCAATCCGAGTGGAGCTGTATAGAAAACACATTCTATCATGAGTTCTTCATTTTGTAAGTATGAGGTCCAGGATAGATGGGGTTTGTTCAGATAGAAATCGCGTTGGTTGTTGTACATTGTTGTAAAGTGGTGTGCGAGTCATTAGTTCTTGAAAAAAGCTTTTGGAAAAATTGTCACCTGTAATTTGTGTTGCGAGTGTCGGTACATTAAAATCACCGAGGAGGAGCGAATGTATGTTAGCTCCGATGCAAAACCTTTTTTCATTAGAAAGAAAAGTGTCAGCGGCAGATGATTAAAAAGAGGGCGATAAATCAATGCTAAGAGGCACTTATATTTATCTCGTAAGTCAATAGAGCAAAACAATGTATCTCGGACATATAGCTCAGAGGATAAAAGTATAGTGCAGTTGATGCTTTCATATAAGTAGAGGAGGAAACGACTAACTTTTGTTGCTCAAACTTTTCTGAAAACGATCATGTGTGGGATTTTGAGTTCAGAGTCGTGTATAGAGCTACTGAACCAGGTTTCTGTCACTGCAATCAAATCCAAAGACGCCACGGTTGCACATGAATACATTTCAGTGAACTTGGTGTTACAGCAAGATAGAGATTCGATTTATGTTTCAGATGAAAAACTCATAGTAGTGGATTCGCCGACTCAGAATTAGTATCAGTATCAGTATCACAGGGCGATAGTCGACCAAGTCGAAACGAGTGCCCAGATTCCTTCTGAGGTGTGCTTGAAAACACCCACTATTACCAGGATTGATTGGTACGTAACAAAGGTGTGTGTAACTGTGAATGGAAGATGGGGGATGTCTCATCACCGGAAGGTGAGAGAGTTATGCATGTTGCATGTCCAATCGGACGAAAAGACGATGGACAGCAGTTTATTTCCACAAATGCGTTAAAATGAAAAAGAAACTCTTTTTTGTGTTTCGAAATGTTTTTCAAATATTTTTGTGTTATTTTGATCATAAAAATGAGGGATTTAGTCTTAAGGGTAATGCTTCGGGAAGAGCACCTGCCACCGTTCGTCCAGCCCATGTTTGAACGCAATTAATAAAATTGCCAAGATTAGTTCTGCGGAAAGTGAGTTCCACGCGTTCACTATACGGATGCTAAAGAAGTGCGTTCTGGATTTGAGCCTGGTGTGCTGTTTACTTGGCTTAAGACTGTGTCCTCGTGTACCAACCAAAGGAGAGAACCGAAAGAAGTCATCGAATTCGAGACAACTTTATCCTTTGACAACCTTAAAGGTCTCTATAAGATCCCCCCTAAGTTACCTCCTCCTAAGTGAGAAAAGTCCTAGTGTTAATATACGATTTACATAATTGGTGTATGCTAACCCCTCGATCATGCGAGTGGCCAGCTTCTGTACCTTTTCTAGCTGCACTATATCCTTCTGGTAATACGGCTTCCAAGCCTGGATACAGTATTCTAAATGTGGCCTTACTATTGCCTTGTAGAGGGGCAATAGCACCTCAGCTTTTTTGCAAGTGAGGGCTGAACGTAGTCGAAAGAGTTCCCTCCTGGCCCTTTGAGCTGCAGCAGCACATTGGTCAGCCCACTCAAAGTTTGCGGATACTACGATTCCTAGGTCCTTAGTAGACTTTACCCTACGGAACTCCGTGTGAGCTGAGGGCGTAGACACAATCATGTTGCCTGCCAGGTTAATGGGAAGGTCCCACTTACCCGCCCAGGCTGTTACAGCTTTTACATCACTTATCAGATCGGAGTTATCCGACCGACCGACAATTCTACCGTCGTCAGCAAACATATAACAGGGTGAGCGCAGTTGGTTGGCTAGATCATCAATGAAGATGAGGAACAGCAACGGCACCAAGACTGAGCCCTGGGGAACCCCACTCGTTACATGCGCACTTGCGGAGTAAGTATCATCTAACCTGACAGTAAAAGAACGGTCGCTAAGGAATGCTCGAATCCAGCTCAGAAGGTACCCTGATACTCCTATGGCTGAGAGTTTGAGAAGCAAGACCCTATGGTTGACTGAATCAAAAGACTTACTGAAGTCGAGATAGAAGACTTATACAGCAATACCATCATCCATCCTCTTAGTAACCTCGTTTAGAAAGCTCAACAAATTTGTAAGACTTGACCTACATTTTAGAAAGCCGTGTTGTGCGCCATTCAGAAGAGAGTGTTTGGTTAGATATCCACATATTTTATCGCGGATCAATCATTCCATATCCTTACATAGTACACTAGTGAGGCTAACCAGACGGTGATTTTTGACCGCCGAGGAAGTTCCTCCCTTATGGATAGGCACTACAACGTCTGTTCTCCAGTCCAAAGGAAAGGTACCCTGACTGAGGATTGATGTGAAAAGTTCTGTGATCGGCACAGCTAATATAGGCGCTAGCAGCCTGATCATTCGTGGATGGATGCTATCGGGCCCTGCCGACTTGTTGTAAGCTAGGCTGGCTAATATATTCTCGACATTGTTTACCTCGAATGTAAGGTCAGTGCAGAGGGGGCGATCAGCGAGTACACATTGAAGTGATGGCGCAGAGACGTTCGAGTTATAATCTCGGCGTTGTACGCCTTGAAAATGCGAGAAAAACAATTGAGCCTTTTCAGTGCTGAGCCATCGTCTCTTTTCAAGGTACCTACACCTTTTTGTGTTGAACCTTTAGATTGAAAGTAGCTGTAGTAACGTTTCGGATATGTATGGGCCTATTGAGCGAGTCTCATTTCGAAAGAAATCTTTACTGCACGTATCTTGGAAACAGCTATGTCTCGCGCTTCTTTGTAACGGGCCCAGGTCCCACATTAGGGAGTAAGCTTATAACGCCTCCATTTTGCGTCGCGGTGGCGTACGCTACGGGAAACTGAGGCTGACCACCATTGAGGTTGACCTTTTTGCGAACGGGTAAGAGAGGAGCGAATCGATCCTGAAGTTGAAGGATGTTTTTCTTGATCTGCCCCCACATGCCATCCACATTGTCAATGTTATGCCATGGGAGTAGCGCGGCTGCCTGTAATAGGAAAGCAGGGTCGATCCTATGGAAGCTTCGAGACATCTCAAGTGGGGGTTTACCAAATGACTGAAGTAACTCGCAGGCTAACACTACGTGGTCGCTTTTTTCCAGTGGTGACAGTAAGACCAAATTTTGTATACCGCTTTCAGAAGTTGAAATAACTAGGTCAACAATAGACGGAGACTGACCCTCTTGGAACATAGTTGGTTCGTATACGTGTTGGTAAAGTGCATAGGAGTGTAGCCAGTCCAGAAAATCGTTCGCGATTCCTGATGCATGTGAGGTTTGGTACTCCCAGTTTATTTCGGGTAGATTGAAATCGCCGAAGATTACAACACGTGGTACTACGGCTTAAAGAGACGAGAGCTGAATTTGCAAAAGAGCATCTTCTTCCAAACTAGTGCTCGGACTACGGTAGAGGCAGCTTACAACTATACGCGTGCATCCATGCATGAGCAAGGAAGGAATAACGTTATCAATAAGGAGCAACGCCCCTCATGCTAGCTTACCCAGAGGTCGATCGCTTCTTACGGCGCTAAACCTATCCGCGATTAAAGCTGGTATGTGGTCATCATGAGACAACCATGATTCCGTGACAGCCAAAATTTAGTAGTGGGTGTCGTCAACTCTACAGAGGAGTTCAGCCCATTTATTTCTAATGCTAAAAGCGTTTGTATAGAACAGAAGAGCACTATTATTTGGGGCCAGACTCCCGGTGTTGGGGCTACCTAAGAGCTCTTAGTCCTCGGGCGTAATGCCCGAGGCTGCTTCGCGTTTTTTGAAGGCTGAATTTTATCAAGAGATACAGCATTCGTTTTTGATGCAGACGACAACTCCTGGCATCTAGTTTCATCTTCATGGTCTGAGTCACTACAACTCATCCACGATTCATCCTCTAAAGGACGAAGCACGACAGTGGCGCACTTCAATGTTGGAGTATATTTTCTCCTGTGTTAGCGTCATCGCAACACACTAGTTTGTCATTTTTCTAATTCGACTAAGCTTAGACGCTGGAGTGAAGTTGCGGGGCTACATAGGTTACAGCTAAGGTGACATTCTAGCTCTAAGGCGCTGAAGTAATTCCAACGGGTTGCCGGGGTGTCGGGTGCAACGAATAGCTTTATCCACTCGAACGCAGTTAAGTTTCTCCTAGTTTCTAAAGGAAGTAGTCGCGATACTTGCTATTTTGTGAATTCGACTACAATTGGGCCGCGGACGATCTGGTAGAAATATGCGTCAATTTGGGCCACCCCATCCATTACTCCCGACCCTGTGAACTCGCTTCAGCGGAGTAGTCGGTCTCATGCCTGAATCAAGGAGTAGGTCGATAACATTTTTCCGATCGCTTTCCTTACGAGCCTTCGATTCTCGAATAAAAGGCTCAACCTGCGTTAAAATTAGGACATTTTTAGCCCGTGTCGAGCTAACTTGGTGTCTGGCTTGCAGCTCAGCGACCATTTTTCCTAAATGGTAGACTTCCCGAACTAGAGCGCGAACGTCCTTAGTCGGGCTAATGTGAACACCCCTATTTTTAACTTTTTTCCATGGAGCATTTGGAGGACAGGAGGATGGCGATGATTCCGCCTTCTGTGTTCTCGAAGGAGTGGTATGCTGGCTGGAGGTAGACGGGACCACTGACCTAGCTACTTTGGCAAACGTTTTAGGTTTCGGAGATGGACGTGGTGGAGAACGCTTACGTTCCTCGAGACGCTCACGATCCTCGACCAAAGTTTCCACGGACTTCTTGCAGTCAGCGCATAGCCATGTAAGCCATCGATGGGCCGCATAAACCTTAAATTGTGCTGACGACAGTCCACAGCATTTGGGATGAGCCCAACGCAGGCACACGTCGCACTCTATACCATTTCCAAATCGCTTTTCTCTAAATTTGCCGTCCTTTGTATCAACGAAGCACGCGATCTGTCGTCAGGACATGGAGACTGGTGCTACGAGAGTAGAAGTGACAATTATGATAAATAAAAACCCTCCCCACCACAATACATCGATATAGATTGCATCAAACAATCCAACTAACATCTTACGTCGGCTATGTGGGTCTGGAACTTGCGCGTGCTTATAGAAGCCTCGCTGCTTTACCATTAGACGATCAATTACTGAGTGAAACATTAAAAGTACTGTAAGGGCAATGCAACGTATTGCTAATTGTTGGAGATTTTAACCTACCAGGCATCGATTGGGGTACCGAAATTTCTTCACCAGAGTCAGGTGAGTCGCAATATGTGGACTGGTTTCATGTCAGGGCCTTTTATCAGCATGTCAGGGAGCCTACAAGGTTTAGGTCGGGACGCACTCCGCCAACTTTGGATTTGGTTTTATCGTTTCACGTCTCCTCAGTTCTGTCGCAGATGGATATAGCTGAGTCAGCTGGCCTTGACAGTATACATCGAGCTATTCTTCAACCGCTCGCGAATTTAGTTAGCCTTGCAATCAGCAGTCTTTTGGCAGCTACCTTACTCCAGGGTATACTACCGGATGATTGGAAACGAGCGGCAGTAGTAGCTATATACAAAAAGGGTCCCATTTCTGATGTACGCAACTATAAGCCAGTAAGGATGACTAGCATTCTTTGCAAGTGCTTGGAAAAAATCATTCGGCACCGGATATGTAAATATTTGGTAGCCACTTCCTTACTATTCGATGCTCAGCACGGATTCTGGAAAGAAAGGTCCGGCCTAACCAATCTTCTGAGCTTTCTTGATGAAGTAACATTACGGCTCGATGAGGAGAGAGTAGTCGAAGTATGCTACCTTTATTCCAAAAGGACTTTGACTCAGTGAACCATAGGTACCTTCTGCACAAGCTAAGGATGTGTGGCGTCACAGGGGAACTATATCGATGGTTAGAAAATTCTTAACTAATCGCACTATCTATGTTAGAATTGCAGGAGTGGTATGATGTATGGAAGCACAAGCCTGGTCCAGGAAAAGTGCCTCACAGTCAGAGACTGCACGTGGGCGATATTACTGTAAGGTTGCCCAGGCCTAGACAGATGAGGGGGGAAATAGAAATGGTAGTGAGACTCCAGCGTCTTTCAGCATGCAGCTCACTACCGTTGGCCAATCAATTTGGCACGATGTTATATGTACAGCACAGAAATGCTGCAAGGTTGCACATCCGTGCCTCAAGGCTCAGTGCTTGGTCCACTAATTTTTCTTATTTTTGTAAACGACCAAGCAGCCTACTTGAGTTCACGTTGCTTCCTGTTTGCTGATGATGTTAAGATCCTAGGAACCGACAGTAGAGGTACGCTTATCTCTGTTTTAAAAAAGTAATCGAGTGAACAAAGACCTGGGACTTGCCACTAAACTTGGGAACGAGATGCGTCCTGACGACTGATTTGGCGACAAAAAACTAGAAGGAACTATCAGAATATCTTCTGCTCATAAGGTGAAGGATCTCGGTATTACTATCACATAATATTTTAAATGGTCTACTCAATGTGCAGAAGCAGCAAACAAGGCTCGCAGAGAATTGTTCAAACTGCGATTAGCGTTGTCATACCAAATGCCTTCAATCTTCATTCCCCTATACAAGGTAGTCGTGTGGCCTCAGTTGAAATACTATGTTCAATCCTGGGCACCGTACTTGAAAAAAGATATCGCATATCTCGAAAGGGTCTAGCGCCTTGAGACTCGGATGGTTGAGGGCTAGACATCTGAAACCTATGAGTCAAGACTCAAGGACCTCGATCTGCTCCGTCTTTCCCACTCCCCCTTTTAAATTCTAAACTTGCCCCTTAAACAACGTAGGAACGTTGCAAGGCAGTTGAATGTTGCCAGGCTGAATCATCTCCCGGTTCGCAGAGAGTTTCAAGCCAATTGTAGTTTGCATCTTTCTGTAGTTCCCAAAGATTGTATCGATGAACAATCGTGTGGTATACAAACCTCTTTGGAAACAGCCTCGTTGGATAGTTGTGGGCTGTCTTCCTGTGTTGCTCAACACTGGGTTTCTGTGAATTCTCTTTCTGCTCATAGCATACATGCTGCGTCACGAAGGCTTATTATTCGTAAACTGTTTGCCGGTTTGAGAACCGACAGGGAAAGTTGGTGAAGTTCTAATGCTACAGAAAGAAATCTGCGGCAGGTGTAAGCAATTTCTGAAAATTGTTCCAACTTATCAGACCTACTGGAAGCGGACGACCAGGCATCAGTGAGCTGATACATTAAGCAGGTGGTTTGCCAGTTTTTAACATGCACAGGCGCATGGAGCGATAGGCTAAATATTTTAAAAGAGCTTAACTGGCCTTATGTGCCCACTAATTTTGGGATGCGGAACACTACCCCATAGTCGATTTCTCTCGAGGCTCCGACTCAATAAGATTTGCAATGTACTCCGGAGCTTTAAGCACCATCGGGCATCAGGTGCTGATGCTTTGGTACCGTCATTGTTCAAAGATGGCGGTTTCGCTCTAGTTTGCGAACTTGCAGCGCTGTTCGCCAACATTTGTTCTGAGGAAGGCGTTCCGATCTCTTGGAGAGAATCAATAATTGCTCCGATTTTCAAAAATCGACGGCGCGATTTCTGTGAAAAACATCGGAGAAATATGTTTGGATCCTGCCAAACCTCGGGCTCAGTAGCTCATAAAATACTGGCGTCCGTCCTGCTTCACCGATTGAGTACCAAACACAAAGAGCGAATCCGTGAGAAGGAAATTGGTTTTCGTGCCGGTCGAGGGTGCATAGATCAAATTTTCTTACTCCGTCAGTTATTGGAGCAACGCCACTCATTTCGTAGACCAACTATTGTGGTACTCCTTGACATCTGAGCGATACTCGATTCAATCGATCGCGAAAGTCTGGAACTGTTTACTGAGACATGGAGTGCCCGAGAAGTATGTTTGGATCCTGCCAAACCTCGGGCAGGGTTCGAGCGTACCGACAATTGTCGTCCTCGTTTCATAACCACAGCGGGCGTTGAGTAGTCTTTTTTACTTCGCGATCGACGATGTCCCAAGAAAAGTTTTACCTGGTCTTGTAGGCTCAGGTGTTTAACTTGTGCCGGGTGAGAGTGCTACCGATCTAGAGTATGCAGATGACATCGCACTTCTGGGAGATGACCCTCATATAATGCAACAAGCCCTGGACCGCCTGGCACTTGAAGCTTCAATGTATGGCATGTGCTATGCATCATCATCATCATCAAAGTCAGCAATACACCGGTAACACGTACCGAATGCTTAACTGCCATACAACCATGAAAAAAATAAAATCCTAAAAGATGGGGAAGGGTGGGACTTAAATTTGCTACGGCTTTCTATAGAGAGTAAGCACAAACAAACTGGGAAGAGGTGCCTACACCTCGAATGGAACATGCATTCAAACAAGCTTCGTGAACGAGTAGAGCAACATCAGCACGGCAGCTTCCTTGCGGCTTCCACTGTCATGCATCATAACAAGCTTTTCTCGTCACTCCGCTTGACAACATACAAGGTTATGCAAACACTCCAAGAAGATGCTTAGTGCAAGACCGCCATTGAACACGGTTCGGGACATCCTGAAGCGTAACTAACCATTGCGATATATGATCGCGGGGACACCAGCCTGGAAGACGCGCTGCGCCTACTTTGGAAAGGGACTCGTAAGAATTTTTACGGCCTATGCATGTGACGGTTTGGCAACCCCGAGGATTTACGCCAATCAGGATGTGGCGTCGCCAACAAAGAATCTGTTTCGGAAGCGGTGGTCCGGCATCCGCAAAAAAAACCGGGACCAAACCAGGTAATCATGCAGGGGTGATCGCTTCTCTAAATTCGACATACTGACCCAACAACTTTTTGTTTTTTTTTGTTTTTTTCGGAGAGCAGCACGGTGTCGCATACGATTGTACAGCTTAACTCTCTAGAATGATTGCGGAGACACGGTGTCAAATACTGGAGACGCTGAATGTTGTCTTACGTAAGGTCCAGGTTTCGCACCCATACAGTAACACAGCCCGCACTGTCGCTTTATAGACTCTACCCTTGAGTAGCAGAGACAGTCCTTTCTGACGCCAGAGGTGACATAGGTTGCGGAATGCTACGGTCGTTTTAGAAATGCGTGCCGAGACCTCGTTATCTAACGATGCAGAATTATTGATACAACTACCGAGATACGTAAAACGATCCACAATTTCAAGCGCCTGATTGTCAAGTAATAAAGCCTTGTTCGATAAGTCGATGTCCTGCAGAAGAACACTGCACTTAGAAGGCGAAAAACGCATTCCAAATGCGGGCACAATACTAGATATCTTGTTCAGTATCGCCTGTGCATCTGTGTATGAGTCGAAGAGCAGAACTATGTCATCAGCGTAATCCAATTCGAGAAGCTTGACGCCTGGCATAATGTGAACTCCGAAGGCTGGAGCACCGTCGCTGCATAATTTCATGATAGCATCAATTACGAAATTGAACAAAAACGGAGAAATCGGACATCCTTGTCGGACGCCACTTGTAGTGTTGAATTTGGGAGAAAGTTCGTTGTAAACCTTAACGCATCCGTATGTATGAGCATAAAGTGCGCGTAGTATGTTGACATACTTATGCGGAACGCCTTTGCACAGCAAGGTCTTAAACAGGACATTTCGATCGACTGAATCAAATGCTCCTTTGAAGTCTAAAAAGATGGCTATTGTCGGCTGTCGATAGGTGTGCCGCAGTTCCAATATCCGTCGAAGAGTAAAAATGTGGTCGACACAGCCTCTGCCAGGCCGGAAGCCAGCTTGCTGCTCACGGGTCTGTGATTCCCTATGCGATGTTAATCTTCGAAGACATATGGACGCTAACAATCTCGTAATGATGGGAGTGAGACTTATCCCACGGTGATTAGAGCATGAGCTTCGCACACCTTTTTTAAATATAGGTATGATAACTGATTCGCCCCAACTCGGAGGGACGGATTCTGACATCCATACTTCACGGAGGAGATCGCCTAATGTGCTGATTAGGACTTGGCCACCTTCTTTGAACAAAACAGGCGGTATGTCATCGGGGCCAGCAGCTTTGAATCGTTTCATGGATTCGATACATGCTTTAATTTCTAAATCATTAGGGGGATCTACGCTAACAGGCCAAGGATCACACTGCCTCAAGTGAGGGAATGATTCTGTTGCAGGCGACCAACTGAATTGTTCTTCAAAATGTTCGGCTCAGCGTGACAGGCGGCGATTCTTATTAGTGATAAGAGTACCGTCTATGCTACCGTGCTATGCGCCTAACACGTGTAAAACACCCACGTTTGGAGCGGCTCTTTTCTAAACCTAACTGTCAATCTTGAATTGGTCGACAACTCTGTTTACCTTGGCAGTTGTATCTCTGCTGGCGGTTGTGTCGACACATCGTGTTCGCACATCGGGTGCAACGTTTGCTAACCTTCGCCACTTGTGGCGTCGACGCGATGTTTCAGTCTATACTAAAGGCCGAGTGTACAACACAGTGGTGCGTGCTACACTACTTTATTGCTGCGAAACCTGGTCTATCCGAGCGGAAGATGTCCGTTGACTTTCTGTTTTTGACACCCGTTGCCTGCGTAGAATTGCTTGCATTCGGTGGCAGCATCGCGTTACAAATATAGATGTCTGCAAGTGGGTACTGAAGCTTGGTCGTTTGGGATGGTTGGTTTTAAGAATGTCTTCTCACCGTTTACCATGTATGAAAACACAAGCCTGGTCCAGGTAAAGTGCCGCACAGTCAGAGACTGCACGTGGGCGATATTACTGTCAGGTTGCCCAGGCCTAGACATATTTTTTTAACAAAATAGGGGGCCAATAGAAATGGTCGTGCTACTCAGCGTGTTTTCAGCTCAGCTCCTACCGTTTGGACCAATCGATTAGCACGATTTTCCGCACACGCGCACGAAGGCTGCACTCACACAAGCACACCTATTAAATGTCCCTTATCTTATATAGACCAATCAAGTGATCACAATGTGATCAGGTGATGCTTGTTCGCTTGCGATGGTTGGGACATGTTATAAGAATGCCTACTCACCGTTACCCGTACCGCGCCTTATTCACAGAGCCTGGTAGAAGCCGGGAGAAACGATCGGGTGGCCAGTCCATGACATGGCACGTTAGGATGAAGAAGCTCACCGTTGCGCTATGCTCAGTTGGGCGTATTCGTTTGCCTGGGTGGAGTCCAAAAGCTCCACCTAATAGTTGGCTGGAAACCTTCCGAGATATTGCTGCAAACTGAAGTCAGTTGCGCTAGTGTATTTTTTTATGTGTGTCCTAATTTTTATCCGGTATATTATTATAACATTTAACCCACCATAAATCCTTGATTTGCCTTAGTCCCGACTTGAGACTTTCTACATCCATCGCACAAGAGCAGACAATAACGAATGTCACTTTTTTGGAGCAAAGCGAAGTGCGAAGCGAATTTTCGAAGTGCCCTAACAGTCCTTCGCAATGGCGAATAGTATCAAAGCGAATATCCGAAGTGCACTTCGCAACTTCGCTTCGCTTTAAATCCCAAAGCGAAGTATTAGTTATTGTCTGGTATGTATGCATGTATGTATGTACTGTATGTATGTCTGTATGTATGCCTGTATGTTTGTATGTATGTGTATGTATGTATGCATGTATGTATGCTTGTATTTATGTATGTATGTGTGTATGTATCAGACAATAACGAATGTCACTTTTTTGGAGCGAAGCGAAGTGCGAAGCGAATTTTCGAAGTGCCCTAACTGCCCTTCGCTTTAAATCCCAAAGCGAAGTATTCGTTATTGTCTGCACAAGAGCATGATCGGAATTCATATATATATTTCACTAGTGATGACTGTGATTATACTAATCATTTTGTTACTTTACAGATATAATTCATGTATACGTTGCTTCGCGGTTTGTGGTCTTATCTTTCACAAAAGGATGAATATTCGATTTTGATTCTCGGCTTGGATGATGCTGGGAAAACAGTGAGTCATTTCACCGACCTCTTTCAGTGTTCTAAACTTACACAATGAGTTTTTATTGATACTTCATAGATGCTATATGTAATAACTTATATGCATTATACAACCTCTCGATTCGTAGGTTTCCGCTACTGAACAAATGCTGATTTTTATAGCTGTTCAAACGGTCAAGCGGTAATCGGCGAATTAGAGCCTTTTTCAGCTGTTACTATATTACCCTTGCTCTTTGTTCTAAGTGCACTCGTACGCGTTCACACTTGCGTTGGCACACAGTCTAAACCTCTGCGTAATATTTGGTATTGCACAGGTAACCGTTCAAAATTGATTTGCCAACGGCACCGAGCTGCATGCGAAAACACACTGAAGCCACATTCTTCATCATTGTCATGGGCAGTATTGCATTGATTCCAAGTGCTTAACTGGCATACTTTACTTTATTTTTACTTTTGTGCGGCTTCGTTGATGTCACGGATTGCAGCCATCCACGTTCGGCTGTTAGAAGCGAAATCCACGGTGATTTTAAGCCAGGTCCGGTCCCACATGCCCCATCCGTAAACCGATCGTAGACCAAGCAGCTGCACATCCGATCTCACGGTGGCGAGCCAAGTCTTCACTTGTCCTCCGCGACGACAACGCCATTCTGCGCAGGGTGTCGGCGATAGTGTCACCCTGGTTATTTCAGCGTCTCAGGATGTGGCCAAACCATCTCAGTCGGTGTTGTCACAATATCGAACTCAGGCGAGGGATATCAAAACAACGGCGGTGAACCTCGTCATTCGTTACTCGCTCATCCCATCGAACATTGAGGATGCGTCGGAGACACCAGTGGTCGAAAACCTCTAGTTTCCGCATATCCTCCACCCGCACAGGCCACGTCTTGCATCCATAAGTAAGAACTGGGCGAATCGCCGCTCTGTAAACGCGCAGCTTTGTACGTCGGCTGATTTCTCTAAGACTAAATAGAACCCAACGCAGTGGCGAAAACGCCGTGCGCGCAGCTTGTACACGGGCCCGTATCTCATCCCTGGTTTGGCCTGACGGTAGCACGGACGAACCAAGGTTGAGAGGCAGTTGAGGTCCAGCGGCGGTGGTAAAATACAGACACAACAGGACAAAATCTCACTAGCCTATCCCCTTGAATCTAACTAAGCCTGAGAAACCTGACTGCGCCTCAGCTCACACTCATTCTCTTGTGATTACATACATACATACAAGCGATGAAAGTGCATCGCCCTTCATCGTTAACCATCTCTTCCTTCCCTTCCTCAACCACTTCACAGACTTATTTGGAACAAACCAAAATCAAATTCGTTCCAAATTACCGCGCACTTCCGCTGCAACGCATCACCACCACTGTGGGTCTGAACAGTAAGTTTGTCACTCATCTTTACTTCCGATTGCCTTTGCAGTTGGTGAAATCACGCTCAGTGGTGTACGTTTGAAATTTTGGGACTTGGGTGGCCAAGAAGAATTGCAATCTCTATGGGATAAAGTAAGGCTTCTACCTACGCTCATCTCTACTGATAGTATTATTCAGAATCCCATGGAATTGTTTTCATCATCGACTCCACAAACTCGGATCGGTTTGACGAAGCGAAAGATGCATTTGGTAGGTGCTACGTTATTCTCGATTCATCTCGTTTGTTCTTCTAGACAAAATGATACGAAATCCTACGTTGGAATCAGTCCCGCTGTTGATTCTGGCGAACAAGCAGGATGTACAAGTAAGCTGATTTTAATATATTTCGTTAATACCGGGCTAAAGTGTTAATCTTTTAGGATGCTCAAATCCACAGCTGCACGACCGGTTTCGCGCTAGTAATGTTCAAGTGGAGATTCGGCTATTTTGCAACCCCCCTGGTGGTTTTGAATGGTGTTTCTCTCGGAAGCCACTGCCAAGTTAGCTTGATGCGCCTCGCCTAGTGAATGTAAGGAGACTGATCACAAACTTGATTAAATGAAAATTCCATTCGAGATGTAGGCGCATCATCCTAGTTTGTTTTTGCAACCTGACTGCAGTTTTTGACTGTGCGGCACTATGCCTGGATCTGACTTGTGATTTTATTCACTAATTAATTCTATAGACTTTGTAACATTCTAAGTCCCGCTCTTCCTAATCTCTAGGCTTGTATTTTGTCATAGTTGCTACACCGGTGCATGTAATTCGTTAATAACCAAAATCCGAATGGCTGTTTTTTGATAATAAGTTCAATTGTATTACACTGGTTTTCGAGTGAAATAGAGCATACAGTGAACCCTGTTTAGATGGGGTATTTTCTGTCTCATGTTTGTCTACGTCTGGGAAACCTGACACTATCTTAGTCCACGTGCAGTCTCTGACTCTGCGGTACTTTGTCTGGATCAGTCTTGTAGTAGTGAGACTCCAGCGCGTTTCAGCATGCAGCTCACTACCGGTAGCCAATTAGTTTAGCACGATGTTAGCCGCACAGCGCAGAAGTGCTGCACGATTGCACATCCGTGCACTTTGGAGATAGCCAAAATATCGCTTTTACATACGCCATATCCGATAACCAAGTCTGCGCGATTGCATTAGATGTAACAAGTATATGGTTCGTTTTTTCATGTATTGTCCGCCTACACTTAGTGCCGACGAAACTCTGTGTCCAGCTTAGCTTTCCCGATTACTTACGCGGCATGCAGATAAATGGTAGCGAAATAGATGCCGAAAAACAAGTTGACGTGCATAGACTTGGCTGGTTAGGCCACGTATCGCGAATAGGAAATCATCGTGTTTTTGTTTGCCACTCTTAACTCGGAATAGCGTCGCTATAAGGGTGACCAGACTCTGAATTATCCTAAACAGATCAAGGCTTTGACTGTTGGACTAGCTACAGTTGGGGCGACCCGTCTCCCAGCTAGGGGGACACTTACTTACTATTTGTTCTATGATTCGAAATCGTGTTCAGTGGCGGTTTCGTTGTAGCCATCTTTTTGGAGTGCTTATTAATCTCGCATATTGCCAATTCAAGTGGTATGGAATCTGGTTGTCATGCTCCAAGGAACTGTTAAGGAAATATTATTATTTTCCTTAAAAACTCATTATAACTTATGGTTTATGTTTGTCGATTCTGATTGGTCCATTTTGTCGGCCATAATGTGTTTCGCTTGATTTGGTGTATAAATACACACGCGCCGCAGCCTGATAGCTTTTTGGTCAGAGACGGTAAAGCTCTTTGTCCGAACGGCATGCCTTTGTTCTTGCTACGCGAAGTGTTGGGTTTAGTTAGTCAATTGTGACTAATTGCATAAAGGTTTTTTCAGTGTTAAACATTTGGGTACTTATTACTTGGGTTCTACTCGGGTAAAATATAACAGGAACCATCATGCTGCCATTGCTCACAACACTTGCTTGAATCCTTGTTTGATTCAAGGTATAGACTTCATCACCATCTGTCTGTGACAAATTTTCCACAATTTGAGTAGCATTTTAGGTCTCATCCTTTTCATCTTTTTATAATTTAAACATGGCATGGTTGTATGGCGGTTTAGCACCCGATATCGGTGTAAGGCTGCCCATGATAATGACGGGATAAATGTGTCAGCTGATGTTATCTGTTACGCACGGATGTGCAATCGTGCAGCACTTCTGCGCTGTGCGGCCAGCACCGTGCTAAATTGATTTGCCACCGGTAGTGAGCGGCTTAGTGAAACAGGCTGGAGTCTCACTCCCATTTCCTGTTCTTTTTTCTTCCTCAAATCTGTCTAGGCCTGGACATCCTGACAGTATCTTAGCCCACGTGCAGAATCTGACTGTGCGGCACTTTGCCTGCATCAGGCTTGTGCTTTCATATCATACAATACCTGTTACACTTATCATCCCTTGATCTGACAAAGCATGTCAGTAATGAGACGTTATCGAGAACTACTACAACCGATTTTTTATTAATTATATATATGTCGAGAATTTATTTGACTCGAAATTCCACCTTCGTTGCTTTGATACTCAGCAATCATGTCTTCACACATTTACTGTCCACAGGGGGTGTTCCCGGTGAGCGAAGTCAACAAAATTTTCTACGACAGCATGCGCTTCCTGGGTAAACGTGACTGCACAATCCGGGGCGTGTCCGCTCTGAAAGGGTACGTGCTTTGATGGTATTTGTGGTACTTTTTGCAAAACTCCTTGTCCTCTTCTAATTCCCAAAGGAATGGGGGATCAACCCCATGGAGAAAAGCAATACATCGAATAGCTATAGCTACACCTTGACTGGAACATCCATTTTTGTAAGTGAGTAGAGCGGCATAACCACGATAGCTTCCGTCTGGTTTTCACTGCCTTCTCTCACCAATGCGAGCACAATGTGTGTGATGTGATGTTGAAGCACAAGCCTGATCCAAGCAAAGTGCCGCACAGTCAGAGACCGCATGTGGGCTAAGATACTGTCAGGTTGCCCAGGACTAGACAGATATGAGGTGGGAATAGAAATGGTCGTGAGACTCCAGCGTGTTTCAGCATGCAGCTCACTACCGGTGGCCACTCAATTTAGCACGGTTAGCCGCACAGCACATAAATGCTGCACGATTGCACATCCGTTCAGTGGTAAGAGTACTGTCTGTATCAGCAATGGTTTCACTCACTCCTTTGTTTTCGGGACCCGTCGATCGAATACGTTGGAACAGTTTTCGCACGTTACCAGCATATGGATGCTATTTCCCGTTATTCGACCTTATTTAGCCACCACTTTTCGCTGTCTAGTCTCAAGCCGTGGATGTACAATCGTACAGTACTTTGTGCTGTGCGGCTAACACTAGGCTAAATTGATTGGGCAGAGGTAGTGAGATGCATGCTGAAACAGGCTGGAGTCTCACTACCATTTCCTGTTCTTTTTCTATATCATATCTCTCTAGGCATGGGCAACCGGACAGTATCTTAGCCTACGTGCAGTCTCTGACTGTGCGGCACTTTTCCTGGATCAGGTTTGTGCTTTCATACATACATCCTCGAGCGTTATTTAATTTTATTTCTTACGCGTTTAGCTCTCTATTGTTTAAGCCCAGCCTATATTTGACGTCGCTTATGAATAATTTCCGTAGAGCGCCTGGGAGGTTGATTGTGTAGTCCCGTAGCTGATATTATGGCGTCCCACTATCGCGTTATATTTTGATCGAAAGAGCAACTTACAGTGAGTTACTCAAGGTGGTCGTATAAATCTCTTGGACTGCAGGCTGAGAGAATTTTTCACCCGCAATGCGCATCCCGTTCGAATGCTTCGCCATTCATCATCATCATCATGAAGCACAAGTCTGGAGCCAGACAAAGTGCCAAGCAATATGAAGCAGGAAAAACAAATAAGCAAGCGCGTGGAAAGCAGGCAAGCGGAATACACAAAAGCAAATACACAAAAAAGCAGCTTGCTTTTGTGGTTTCACTGCATGCGATTTTTTGGTTTTTTTGTTTTTTTATGTAAAATAATACCGAATAAAAAATTATGACACACATAATAAAATACACTGACGCCACTGACTTCGGTTTGTAGCCATATCGCGTAAGGTTTCCAGCCAAGTATTAGGTGGAGCTTTTGGACCCCACCCAGGCAAACGAATACGGCTTCGCCATTATCTGTGCGTTGGCCTTCAAGACGAAGCATACCAGCTATTTGTGACTTATGCGTGTCTAAACGACCCAGTCTCACATACATATCTCCGGCTAGGACAATAATATCGGGGATTTTCGCACGCCACAGAAGAGCATATAGATAGTCGTAGAAGGCGTTCTTGTAGTCAACTGAGTTGGTTTTATTCAGGGCGTAAGCATCTGGTTAGGAGATTTGGGTTGGGTCTAATATTGTAAGGAATCCAATCAGTTATGCAAGATTCTGTACGTGATTTTCCTGAAGTTGCAGCCACAGAATCACCGGAGCAGCGCAAAAAGTAGCGAGTCTGAAGTTTTGGAACATCCTCTTCTGTAATTGTAAACAAGTCATATAGGCGCAGCACACATCAACAGATAAAGTATTTCATGAAAGCACCAGTGACAAGCGAGTCTCCGATTTGAGTGAAGTCTAAGATGGTGATGCTGTCTAACAATCGCGGTATCTCCAAGTGTTGATTAAAAGAGTAGTGAGCTGCATGCTGAAACACGTTGGATTCTCACTACCATCTCTTTTCTCGTATCTGTCTAGGTCTGGGCAACCTGACAGTATCTTCGCCCACGTGCAGCCTCTGACTGTGCGGCTCTTTGCCTGGATCAGACTTGTGCTTTCATGTCATCATACCGGTAGAAGAATCTAGAGATTCGATTTCGTTTGGGGTCAGCGCCTTGCTCTTGAAACTACACTATAGTGTTTACATGATTATCCGCAACTTAATTGTTTGCTACGTACCACACGGATGTGTAATTGTGCAGAATTCCTGCGCTGTGTGGCTGACATTATAAATCTGCCAGTGGTACTGAGATGCATGCCGAAAGACGACTGCGTTTCACAATCATTTTAATTGAATTTTATATCTGTGCAGGCCTGGGCAACCCGGCAGTCCATGAATGTGAGCTTTTGTTGTATGTGGAACACACTAGCCACACTTTCTCGACAACTTTGAACCCGAATTCACCTCTCTTTTTATCGCTAGAGATGGAGTCTGTGCAGGGATTCACTGGATGACCGAAAAAATGAAGCAGAATGTCAAACAGCGCCCTCCAAAGCAAACAGCAATCGGTTGAGCTCGTCGAATCGTGCACACACCCTCCCCTGTGATACTTGAAGACAAAACAATATTCTGTAATCTGGAACATTGATCTCTATATATTTATTTGTATAAACAGTAATCTCTTTTGCGAACGATAAAATGGGTTGTCTTTTCACTGACATGGTGTACCATTCATGATGGGTTCGGTTGGGGGAGCGAAAGCGTTCTTCAGCACACGCAGCCGATCCTTGGATTTCTGGTTCAACTGAATCGCTCTGAAAGATAATATACGCGTGTTAATCACTTGACAAGCCCAACTAATTTAGCGGAATCAATATGTTTGACAACCAGCGGTTCCGCAACAACGCAAAATCTTTTGTAATTTATTTCTAATCTTGTACAGATTCAGCAGATACAGATTTTTTATCATCATCATCATGAAGCACAAGCCAGACAAAGTGCCAAGCAATATGAAGCAGGAAAAGCAGATGAGCAAGCGCATGAAAAAGGGAAAGCAGGCAAGTGGAATATGCAAAAGCACAAAAAGCAGCTTGTTTTTGTTTCAATGCATGCGATTCTGTGGGTTTTTATATAAAATAATACCGGATAAAAAAATTATGACACAATAAAATACACTGCCACCACTGACTTCGGTTCGCAGCCTTATCTCGTAAGGTTTCCAGCCAACTATTAGGTGGAGCTTCTGGAATCCACTCAGGCATATGAATACGCCCAACTGAGTCTGGCGCTACGGTGAGTTTCTTCATCCCAACGCGCCACGTCATGGACTGGCCACCAGATCGTTTCTGCCAGGCTCTGCGAATAAGGCGCGGTGCGGTAAACGGTGAGGAGATATTCTTAAAACATGTCCCAACCATCGCAAACGAGCAAGCATTAGCATTTCTCTCAGTCCGTGACCACTTGGTCCTAACATCCACTTGCAAACATTTATATTTGTAACACGATGCTGCCACCGAATGCGAGCAATCCTACGCAGGCAACGGGTGTCAAAAACGGAAAGCAGACGGACATCTTTCGCTCGGATAGACCAGGTTTCGCAGCCATGAAGGTCTAACCCACCCCGATATCGTTAGGGTTATATTGTGTCATGGTTGTATGAATGGGTAATGTTGTTCCTGATGCTGATGACAGAGGTAAGATGATGCCAACTGACGGACATCTGGCCTGCTTGTCTTTAAACCTAGAAATAACGAACCGGTGAAGCAATGCATTGATGCCCGAACCATTTTCAACACAGCTGGTCCACTTGTTATCTAGTGGACTGCTTCCCACTGTACGTATGTATGAATTCACAAGTCTGATCCAGGCAAAGAGTGCACATGTGCTGATATACTGTCAGGTTAAGGGATATTTGGAGAATACGTTGTTTATATTCGTCACTACTCATCCGTACCAAGCCCATCGAACGATTCACAAAGTTTATCATGACGGTAACGAACACCTGACACGGAGATCTGTTCGATTTTGCTGGTTCCTTCTGGACTGGTCGGGCAAACAAAGCTACTCAAATGTGCCAGCCTGGACAACAGTTAATAAACGCTTAATTGCGATCGGTCCAACGGTGGACGGTAGCCCAGGTCGATAAGGCGTGGGACTACAATGATGATAGTCGGGGGTTCAAATCCCACCCCCGAAACGAAAGGATATGCACTGCTGATGAGCTCAAATAAGAGCGAAACTCGAGTCCAGTGCTTCCGTTATGGACCGTCGTGATCGACTTTGTGAATAGTTCGATGGGCTTAGCACGGATGAGTAGTCACAAATACTGTCAGGTTACCCAGGCCTAAATAGATATAGGTGACGAAAATAGAACTTGAATAGCACGTAGCTCACTACCGGTGGCGAATCGCTTTAGCGCGTGCACAGCACAAAAGTACTGCACGGTTGCACACCCGCGCAGCTTTCTTGCTAGACAAATTCATGGCGTTAACCATTTGTGTGGTGATTAGCTAGAAAGAACACGTGCTTGTCAGCGACTTACAGACCATTGATATTATAGGAGATTTGTAAAGCGCCAATGCAAGCTGGTGTCCATTATGGACCGTCCTGATCAACTTTGTGAATAGTTCGATGGGCTTGGCACGGATGAGTAGTCACAAACGGTATGTATACCCAGTCAAAGGGATTTTTGAAACGATAAGCAGAATCTTAAATGAGGATGAATTATCTTTTTTGAAAGTTCTATAGATTGTGCTTATAGGATCGAAGGCAAAGAAAGCTCTGGTATGCACATAGGACAGGAAACTTCACACAAGGATTGAAGAGCATAAGAATCGCATAAAGAAACGTCCACAAAACGAGACGGTGTATCAGTCTGTCATCAAAGACTCGGCTTTAGCTGTACATGCGATGGCCACAGTGTCTACCATGAAAATGTAGACGTAGTTCGACGTATCATTGATACTTGTATGGAACGTCTTTATATGCAGAGGCTATAGAAATCTCCAGTGTGGTCGACATGCAGTTAGCTAGGATATGACTCTGGGCACTGCATCGGACAAACAGTTTTAAGTCAATTTTATGTTTATATTTAGTGATATTTTTTCCACACGTGCATATGTGGGCCAGTGTCAATTGAAATTTGATAGAATTCACACCGCGCTGGATAGGTAGGCTCATCGATCTGGTGTTTGTTTACGTGCCTCGACATTCCTCGTATTTCAATAAGCTGTTTAGTGGTAAATTGATCGGCAAACGGTAGTGAGCTGCATGCTGAAACACGCTGGAGTCTCACAACCATTTCTATTTCTATATCCCTCCTCATATCTGTTTACGCCTGGGCAACCTGACAGTATCTTCGCCCACGTGTAGTCTTTGCCTGGATTAGGCCTGTGCTTTTATAACATAAGACCAATTAGAGGTCGTGGACAGAGTGCTGTTAATTGCGTTCTGACTATCATCCTTGGTCTGACAAAGGTTTTATGCCCAGAAACTGCTCTAACAGATTGCCGGACCGCCGACTTCCGAAACGAATTCTTTTTGCGACGCCACATCCCGATTGGCGTAAATCTCGTGGTGGCCAAACCGTCACGGCATAGGCACTTAAAAACCCTTACTAGTAACCTTTTCAAAGTCAGCGCAGCGCGTCTTCCAGGATGGTGTCCCCGCGATCAGATATCGCAAACGTTAGCTTCACTTCAGGACATGTCCCGAAACCGTGTTCAGCGGCGGTCTTGCACTAAGCATCCTCTTGGATTGCTTGCTTAACCTTGTATGTTATCAAACGGAGTGACGAGAAAAGGTTGTTATGCTGTATGGCAGTGAAAGCCAGAAGGAAACTGTTTCATGCGAGGTACAGGCACCTCATCCCAGTTTGTTTGTGCTTACTTTCCTATAAAATCCGTAGTGATTTAAGTCCCACCTTTCCCCATCTTTTCGGATTTTTCCTTTTTTCGTGGTTGTATGGATTAGGTTTCTGACGATTAAGTATCAGTAAACCACGTGATTAATCATTGACATAAAAAATAATAATCAGAGAGCGAGCATTACTCCAATAGTATGTACAGAATGCTAAAAGCCATACAACCATGAAAAAGGAAAAATCCTAAAAGATGGACAAGGGTTGGACTTAAATAACAACGGATTTTGTAGAAGAGTAGGCATAAACAAACGGTTTACTGACAATTCATCGTCAGACATTTAACGCCCAAGTCACTTTATCCCGTCACATAATCGTCAGACACTTAATCCCCAGTTTGATAACTTTTGAAGAATGCAGTATACGTTTAAATGAATTTATTTAGCGGGAGAGATATGCAATTGAATTTAAGAACGCCAATGTTTCCGTAGTTGAGTATCGCTAAGTTGCTCGAGATGTCATACCATGCAACGAAAAAGATGTGAACTAGAGATGAAAGCAGATTGAGGCAGACGATGATTTACGCTTCATGATTAGATGCCTACCAGCGTTGGCTTTTGTGCCGTTGAATGATTTAGTTGACACATTTGAGAGTTTATCAGAATATATGCCTCAAAGTGAGAGGTCGAGGTCGACGAATTAGAGGTAGAAGAGAAAACTTTGCACCAGTTATATTTCCACCTGGAATAAGTATGAAGACGCAAATAATGGTGTTGCCCCAATGAATAATGCTGTAGAAGGCTGGCATCATGCATTACAGTCACTCGTTTCTTGCCAACATCCCACCATGTGGACATTTCTTAACGGTTTGCGAAAGGATTGCCGACAGCATACTGCCTCTGTTATTCAAGCAAGTGCTGGGGTTCATATCAAACAGAAGAACAAGTATGCTGAGATATGCGCCAGGACATCTCGAGCAATTCAGCGATACTCGACTACGGAAAGATTGACGTTCTTAAAATAAATTGCATATCTCCCCTGTTAAATAAATTCATTTAAACGTATTCTGCATTCTTCAGAAGTTATCAAGGCGGGGATTAAGTAAGTGCATATTAAGTGTCTAGGGATTAAGTGTCGGCGATTAAGTGTCTGACGATTAAGTGGCCGGACACATAATCACTCATCCCAAGCCTGTCGAGTAATATGAACTTGTTTCGAACATATAGATCGCGACTTACTCGATATGCTCCCCGAATTGCCGCATACAATTCGACACAGCCCACGTCAGCGTTGCGTAGATCCGCCATGGGAGAGTTGGATCGGACGAGAACCGGTAATATGCCGCGCTACACACGTCCTCGGACCTCCACAACGGGCGATGGGAAGCCACGGTGGATGGTGAACGTGCCATCTCGTTGACTGGCGATGCACCGAACATCGAAGTTTCTTTGATCAACAAGTTGGAAAGTCGTAAATGGCGTTCAGTGGCCTAAAAAGAGATGTAGGCAATCACAGGCAATGTGCTGCATAGTTGTAGACTGCATGAGGGGAGGTATAGCGCTAGATCTCCCAGACCCAGAAAGATGTCAGAAATGGATAATGGCAGGGCGGCTCCAAAAAACGAGAAGCAGAGGACTTTGACGAGCGTAAATTGCAGCGATTATTCATTTTTATATCTGTCTAGTGCACGAATAAGCGATTGTGCAGTGCAGCTGATATCGTGCTAATAGATTTGCTGTATTCGCTAAAGTCTAAAGATAATGGCAGTGCGACTAGTACATATTTAAATTATTCCATAATACACATCATCCGGGCATCGCCAAAGTCCGCTGCTTCTCGTTTTTTGAGTCGCACTGCCATTAATAGTACTTCGTAATGTGATGATGGAGTATTATTAAAAAATCTGCGATGTTGCCTGAGACGGTCTAGGCCTGGGCAACCTGACAGTATCTTAGCTCGCGTACAGTCTATGACTGTGTGGCACTTTGCCTGGATTACGCTTGTGATTTCATACGTTCATACGCCAGCGTATTTCTGCATGTAGCTCAGTACCCTTGGCAAAACACTTCAACGAAATGTTAGCGGTGCAGAATTGGGGTGATTTAAACTTGAGCTAAAAAAGGATCAATTACACTTCGGCAAGGGGATTACTGCTTTAGGGGTGCGAATGGTGTACCGCTCGTTTAGATGCTACGAAGCTTGAGGTATTCGACCAACGTTATTTGCGCAGGATTGCTCACGTTCGGTGACAACACCACATTTGCAACTCTGAGGTCCGGTGCTAGGAATCAACGGCACTAGCCTTCAGACAGCCTTTAACCGACATCGTCTCCGCTGGTTGGGGCACGTCATGCGCATAAAACCAAAACGGTTACCATGCCAAGCGCTTTATGCATCAGCTGGTATAAACTGTTAAATAGTGGCTATGGGTCAGCCACTAACGATTGAAGAGTGGAAAAGGCATATTCGTATACACGACAATAATTTCACTACAGAACTTAAAAAAATGACGAACAGGTCCCGACATCAAGCTACAATTTGTCAAATGAACGATGTTTCTTGTCTGTCTTGATTGCTAACTTTCGCATATGGTCGAGTTTATTAACTAATGCCGTAACGAAACATTTTTTTCGGACAAAAGTTTCACAACAATTCCAGATATCTCGTAATTCGTTCAAAAGTGCGCGTACAAAATTGATCTCAGTCGATTAGGAACACATTTGATGCATTTTACCCACGTATAGTGTTAAAAATCGGATAAAAACATGCGGCCGATTTGAAGGTTGGACAAGAGTACAGGCTTGGAAACAAGGTCATGGTTTAACATATTGGCAACTATGGCTATTAAGCTTTTGTCTACTGACGGTAACTCTAGTTACCAACTCAAACA